>JASDQU010108959.1:92244-112611 GCA_032191745.1 Picea mariana | reverse complement strand
TGATATTGTCTCTTGAAGAAAAAATAGGAGGAAGCAAACGACTTGAACAAGATAGTGGTAAGTTCAAAACCCTCATTGATCAGTTAAAGCTAGTAGATGTTTAAAATAGTAATGGCACCTTCACCTGGTCCAATCGTAGATCAGGAAATCAACACATTTCTTGTCGTCTGGATCGTTTCCTCGTAGCTGAAGGGCTAATGGAAGAATTCCCTTACATGGAAAGTCTCATTCTCCCAAAAGCAAGGTCAGACCATTGGCCAATTGCCTTCAGCCTAGAAACAAGGGAAAATCCTAAATACAAACCCTTCCAATGTGAGAAATTTTGGCTCTCACATCTGGACTTTCACCAGCTTGCAAAGACCTAGCGGTCTCAAGCAGAAATAGACCATGGCACAGGCATGTATAAATTTCAGCAATGCCTCAAAAACTTCAAGCAGTCACTGAAACTCTGGAACAAGAACACCTTTGGCAATATATTCCAAAGTATGCAGGACATAGAAAGAAAATTGATGGAGATACAAAAAACCTTCATCTCATGAACTCGAACAGCCAAACTAATGAAAGAGGAGGAGGAGCTTCAAAGGTAGCTGGAAGAGAGGAAAAGGCAAGAGGAAATCTTATGGAGACAGAAGTCCAGGGTTCAATGGCTCAAGGAGGGGGGAAAAACACAAAATTTTTCCATAGAGCAATGATACACCATAAACATATTAACAAAATCACTCAACTAGAGGACGACCCAGGTAATCCAATCCAAGAGCATACCCAAATAGAAGCAGATCTCAACAATTACTGCCGGGATCTCTTAACGGAAGACAAGGAGGACAGAACTGTAGCCATCAAATGAGTAACCAGGCATATACCCTCTTTGGTGACTCCTGAACAAAATGTAGCCCTCATGTGACCTATCACCCAAGAGGAGGTAGATCAAGCTGTAAAATCCATGCCACCAGGAAAGGCTCCAGATCCAGATGGTTTCACCACTGACTTCTTCCACCACTGTTGGGATCTAGTAAGAATAGAGGTTTGGGAGGTTGTTGAGGAATCGCACACCTCAGGCCAAGTCCTTCTGGCCCTCAACATGACCTTCCTCACCCTCATACCAAAAGAGGAAGGGGTCACAAATCCCAAATAGTTCAGACCTATTTCTCTCTACAACATGATCTACAAAATCATAACAAAAGTGATGGAAAATCGCCTTAGACCCATCCTGACCTTTGTCATCTCCAAGTAACAAGTAGGGTACGTGGAGGGAAGACAAATTATGGATAGTGTCATTCTTTCTCATGATTTCATCCACTCTCTCAAGTCAACAAAAACTCCAGGTATGTTAATCAAACTTGATCTCTCAAAAGATTTTGACAAAGCAAGTTGGCAGTACCTCCGGGCCATCTTAGATTCCTTCGAATTCGACCAGGGTTGGGTAAACTAGATCTTAAACCTTACCTCCTCTGCTTTCTTCTCAATCCTAGTTAACGGGGTTCCTTCCTAGCCCTTCTCTCCATCCCGGGGCATCAGACAAGGTGACCCTCTCTCACCCTTCCTGTTTGTGCTTATGGCGGAAGTTCTGGGACGCTACATCAAAGTAGCAGTCATAGAGGGTTCTCTCAAAGGTCTACCGCTGCACAATATCCAACCAACACCCTCACATAGTCAATTTGTAGATGACACCCTGCTCTTGAACTCCCAAACATCCAGAGAGGCCAGCAAGCTTAACTCCATCCTTTCAAACTTCACAGAGGCGTCTGGAATGACTCTTAACCTAGACAAATCCAAACTCTACTTCTTCAACACTCCGGTAGTTGTCTAGTTCCACATCTCTAGACTCCTAGGAATACCCACAATCTCCCTTCCATCCAACTACCTCGGCATACGTCTTACAGGGGCAGTAGCAAGATCCATCTCCTGGGACAACCTTCTTTTGTCTATCTCCAACAAACTAAGAAATTGGACTTTCAGATCGCTTAACATCACAGCCAGGTTGGTCCTGATCAAGTTGGTTCTCCAAACCCTACCCACCTACCTCTTCACTGCACTAGTGCCCCCCAAGAAATTCATCAAAGCCATCCAGAACTTCCAAAGAAACTTCCTCTGGCATTGCCATCAACCTAACAAGAAATGGGTGCTGGTAGGGTGGGACAAAATCTGTACACCCAAGAGCATAGGAGGGTTGGGACTTCGTGACCCTGGGAAACTCAACCAAGTAATGGGAGCCAAAATCTGGTGGAGATGGTTAAAAATGTCAACAACCCTATGGGCACAAATATGGAAGTAGAAGTATGCCCCCCTCACACCAGAAAACCAACTCATTAGACATAATACCAAAATACAAGGCTCTAATATTTGGAATACAGCTTAGCAAAACAAAAACCTGATACAAAACCATGCTTTTTGGGAAATCCAAAATGGAGAAAGTGCTCTGTTCTGGCAGGACTCCTAGCAGCAACTGAAACCCCTCAGTAACCTCGAAGAGCTAACCCCCCTAAGACAGGCTCTAAATCAAGATTCTCTTCTAAAAGTGAAAGACCTTTGGAAACCTGAGGAATAGAGTATGAAATGGAGTCTTTGGAAAACCTCTAATCAGGATCTATGGACCCTAGGGAACCTAAACCTGCAAGCCTAGCAACACTGTGCTAGCCAACATAAAATCCCCCACAAAGACAGCCTGAACATCCTCATATGGGGACATTCAACAACTGGCAACTTCTCAGTCAAGGAAGCCTACTATCTACAAGGAAACCACCAGAATCAGAGCAAGGAAAACCTTTGGAACAAAGTTTGGAATCCTGCACTCTGGCCTAAGGTGTCTACCTTCCTCTGGCTAGTTGCACACAATAGAATTCTAACTTGGGACAACATCAGAAAAAGAGGATTCATTGGCCCCTCAATATGCATCTTATGCCACTAGCAAGAGGAAACCAAAGAGCATCTCTTCAATAGCTGCCCCTTCAGTCAAAGGATCTGGGACCAAGGAGCCCAAATAATGCACTGAGCTAATCAAAACAAGAGCAGCATCAGTGACACGATTGAAAACTAGGACTCGATCACCTACAACAATCCTCTATTGAATCAAATCTAGAAACTTCTCCGAGGATTCATTCTTTGGAAAATATGGAAAGAACAAAACAAAATAATTTTTCATTCTAAAGCCTCCACACCGGACGTAACATGGGAAAAAATAGTCTCCCTGGTCAAGGAAACTGTCAGTAGCAAATCCTGGAAAATAGAGGACTCAAACTGCAATCCAGAAGAGCAATATATCCTCCAAAGATGGCAACCCAACTTGGTCAATCAATTGACGTTGAAAACTTCCAAAATCCAGCACAGCAGCCCAACCACCTAGACCCCTCCCCCAACAAACTTCATTAAAATCAACTTCAATGGGGCCTCTAAAGGAAACCATGGACCAACAGGATATGGAGCCACACTCCGAAACTCCAATGGGGATGCCCTCTATCTAGTAGCAGGTTACCTGGGAGAAACAACGAACAATGTAATAGAGCTTACAGGCCTATTGCAAGGCCTCCAAATAGTTATTGAAAGACACTATTGCAAGTTAATCCTGGAGGGAGAGTCTCAAATTGTCCTTCAACTAATCACCAAGATCCTGCATGGAGCACAACCTTTGAAAATCTCACCCAACTGGCGACTCTTAGGGCTGTTAGAGGAATTCAGAAACCTCCTTAGCACCAACCTCGGCATCATAACCTCCCACGTGAAGAGAGATTCAAATAGGGTAGCGGAATGCCTAGCAAATGAAGGAGTAACTAAGGAGATAGACCACTTCTACTGGGAAGCCTGCACATCTGAAGACTCAGACATCTCATATCATTGCCAAGATTTATCCCACAAAGATCTCCAACCCCCGTATGGGGTGCCACGTCGAGCAGGCAGGCCAAGTGGCAATGAGACAGGCAACGCCATAAATAATGGCCACCACCTCCCATCCTCTCACCATTAAAGCTGGGAGGGCACCCACATAGTCATACCCAGTTGATGAGTCCTCTCAAGCACACGAAGGGAATGGCACACCAGAGCATTAAGCACTCAACTTTAATGGCCACCACTGTCACAATCAACCTCACCCTTATCAGCTGTCTGGATGGTAATGCGATGCATTTGCAAATTCAATTTGTGAGGTGCTGGAGCAGGGATAATCTTTCTGTGAATCCCCTGGCCTTAGCTCAGCTCCTCCACATGCCAAGAGCATGAGGAAAGCCTCGCAGAGGTGCAATGTGGTATGCCTATGACTCTTGCAGGAAATGGCAGAAGGTCTTTGAGTGAGCATTGGCTCTTGCATCTACTCGAGAAACCAGGGAACATGGGAGACATAAAATGCCACCCATGGCATATGTGGAGGAGACTGCTCTAGACGAATCCATCTAGAACTGTCTAGAACACCTCATCTTCACCGTCCCGGACAATTAGAACCCCCCCATGGATTTTGGAAACGAGACCAAGCTTCCAAATCCTGGAACCTCTCACAGACGCAAGGAAGAAGAACAGGCAAAGGACTTCACAATCTGCTATGTCCAAGAAGAAGTGTCGGGCAATGGAGACGAAACGACAAACCCAACAAGAGAACCACCCCTATAGACAACAACCCAGGAGCACAGTTAGCCAACAGGCCAGCTCAACAAAGCTATGGTAGAAGAGGGAACCCATGCTCAAGGGCCAAATCGCCTCTTGATTGTTCAGGAGGAATGGGAGGACCAACCTCCTTACAACAATCTAAGTTATCTCAATCTCCTCTTCGAAACTTGTAGTATGGTGGATGACCAAATCTTCAAAGCCATTCAAAATGGCCATCACCTCGATATGATGTATGCAACACACTCCAGAGCATCCCCACAACTATAGTTCCCTACGTGCACACAAGCCTATTGGATTCCAGCAGGATGGCGAAAGAAGGATGATGATGGTGAGTCGTCTGGTCCAAAGGTTATGTAAATGTTTCTAATTTTCATTTTCTCTTAGCATTGGACTTTAGCTATGTTAGCAGTTAGGTTGTTAGAGACTAGATTAAATACATTCTGGATGTGCGTCCTGGTTTCCTCCAGGCAGGATGACAGCCTGGAAAAATTTTGTTTGTTTGAAGATAGATGGCATCTTAAGGCCAACCGTCTCAGTTTCCTCTTAGTAGGCGGGACAGTTGGCGGCACTACCAAGCTTTGTAAACATGCAATAGTAATACAAACTGGATCCTCCCATTTTTTACTTAAAAAACAAAACATAGAATTGATGGAGAGAGTTCAATGGAAAGTAGCATACCGAATGAGAATTGTGCATATAATATGTATGAGGTGTGCTTGGTGAGAGAATCTTTGTGGTGATAAAAAAAATTATCCCTAAAGACAAACCAAAAGAATGAGGGTCTGACATAACCATCGGTGTAGACTAAAGAGCCTCATTATCTTGGAAAGCCTCCATGAACTCACACTTGAAGCAACCATCAACTTGAGACAAATTAGTGAAATCAAATGATATACATAGACTAGCATCTACCATGGTATAAGAGATATCTTTAAGATAATATTGGCGAGATAATCTTCGTGGTACTAAATTTTTTTATCCCTAGATACAAACCAAAAGAATGAGGGTCTGACATAACCATCGGTGTAGACTGAAGTGCCTCATTATCTTGGAAAGCCTCCCTGAACTCACACTTGAAGCAACCATCAACTTGAGACAAATTAGTGAAATCAAATGATATACACAGACTAGCATCTACCATTGTATAATATATATCTTCAAGACAATGGTGGGAGCCACTAACATCAACAATCTCAACTAGAGGGATATTTGAACAACAAGACTCTCTACTAATAAAAAATGAAGATGAAGCAGAAACAAACATGGTTTGATATACATTTGCTAAAACATTTCCTTCATCCCATGAAAAAGAGTGATAAGTCTTGGTTGTCATTAGTTCATGGGAAGAGACATTATCCTCTCTATATTCCATATGCACATCACCACCATCAATTAATTCAAAAGGGGTCATCCCTATTATGTTCATTTGAATATAACAATGGTGGTTTCCTACAAAATAAAATCATTAAAGAGATCAAGATACAAATAATAATAAGTAGAAGAATTAAGAGAATTAAAAGATTTTCTTAAAAATGAAATATTTTCAACAAGTGACTCATTGAATATTATTTCCTTGTCTTTAAGAACATCTTTAATTGATTTTGGATCAGTAGGCTCCACACTAGGCATGGTTTTACATTCAACACATTCTTCCTCAAGATGGTTTTCCTATTGCAAAAAAAAAGTGGGTTGTTGTGTTAAAAGAGGTATGTCTTGAATGTTTATTTCTTCTCATGAAGTGGAAAGATCAATGTGGTTTTTTTTCCCCCACGCAATATAATAATCTGAAATATATTTCAACACACACTCAGGGTTAGAAGCAAGGAGAAAATCCAAAGAATTCTTAAAACAAGAAGTTTCAATAAATGATCCATCAGTAGTAGGAAAACATTCTTGATCTATATTGGTTGATCTAGGAGAATTTATAACAACAAGACAATCCAAATCAAAATAAACTAATTCCAAACTAACCACGGGTGAGGAATAATTCATTTCATGAGTGTCCATATTTTATTCATTAACTAGATTATCTAAATTTAAGTTTCGCTCCATAGCTTCCTCCTCCATTACTCGAGATGGAAAATAAAAGATAGGATAATGAAAGCTTGACATGACCATCGGTGTGACCCAAAGTGTCCCATTATCAACAGGAAACCCCTCCTCTTGGTCAACTACAGAAAAATATGAAAACGAATTTACAACACAAGAGATCTATTTTTCATCACAAGGAAGGAAAGGGGGAATGGAGTGATGGGAGGATACACATATTTCTTCCGAAAAATAATCTTCTATCTGATCTGTATCCCCCACAATAAATAAATGTCTAGACATATGAAGTCCATCTAAACCATTCACATTTTCAACATTTTCATTTAAATCTAGATCAACATGTAAATAAACATTAATACATGATATATATTTTTCATCAACTAGATCATATGTTTCATTATTAAGAGAAACTAAGAAGGAAATAAAATCATTCATAGAGGGTCTATCATCCAAAAGAAATCTATAGAAAATATGAGTAAGTATGATAAAAAAATATTCAAGATATTCATCTTCGTTCTTCCTAAGTTCCAAAATTTCTTCACACAATTTATCATAATCATAATCCTCAAAAGCATTCATAAATTCACGCATAAATTAATACCATGTGTGAATAGAGACGACCGGCAATGTCTCGCACCAACTCTTGATTTGAATTTAAAACGTGAGAGTGAACAACCTACAAATGGCACTTCCATTAATTATATTGTAAGAAAAAATTTTCCAAAATTGTAATGCATGTTCAGATGCAGTGGTTTCACCCTCGCCATTAAATTTAAGTTGCGACAAAAAATCTAAAATCTTTCTAGTAGACATGGGAGGTACAGTACTAGAAAACAAATCTTCATAAAGGGATATGGGATGGATTCATTAGTAAATTAAAACCATTCAATAAGAATGACTCCACGTGCTCATGTTTTTATTTGGTCCTCCTTCTATCACCATTTTTGTCGACAGGTCCAAATGGCATGTCATGCAGGGAAGGGAGAACGCCCGATGGCAAGTCCTAATTAGACATACTCTTGTTTCGTGTAGCATTTCCAATGAGTATGTGGGTCTCATTTCCACTAAGAATAAAAATAATAATAGGGGAAAAGACATTGGACTACCCCCCAAAGAGTTTTAGTTAATCCTAAATATAATCTAACTGAAAGCAAATTAATCAAGGGGAGAAAAACTAAAAGAATAAGTACATTGAAAGAAGGTACCATTAGAACTAGAAATAATTCATGTGTTCTAATGATAGGTGAAAAAAACAATTCTACAAATACATAATCAAGGAGAGAGTTTAAGAGATCTAATCCAAGGAATACTCCACTTTCCACTGATCTGCTAGGGGAATGGGGAAACAATTGCACACTATAATGGGTTACTGAACAAACTCAAAATCAAATAGAAGAGGCAGGCATAGATTCAAACATAACAAAATATGAAATCAACATGTGCATAGGATGTGAAAGAAAGGTACATTTGGAAAATTTACAAAATGTTGTTTCCTTACAGTTTTGACACTATTAACTATTTTAATATTTGTCATTATATTTTTTTCACTGAAATAAATGGTGTTTCACAGGCAAGGAAATATCCTGCAATGTGGGAACATGGTTGACATTATCGTGTATAAAGTGTAAATGTAAAGAGACGATCCTTTGATTGTGGAGTCATGGTTGATTTCAAGCAATCTAGTCGAGCAAGCTCAAAAGATAAGAATATTATTGAATTGAATCTACAATATGTTGGGAAAATCCAAGCAATTATTGAGTTGGATTAATACTCTTTTAAATGTTGTATTTTCAAGTGTATATGGTATGAATCATTTGAGAAGACACGAATACATGATACCCATAGTGCATTTTTTTCTATAGATTCTTGGAGGTTTATATCGGAGGATAAGGAACCTTATTTTCTACCAATTCATTGTAAGCAGGTATTTCTTTAACTCAAATAAGAAACGATAGTGATAATTAATTTATTAATTCATAGTTTATTGCGATAATATATATGTGTTTATTAATCAATAAAAATTTTATGACACATGTCTAATATATGTATGTTGTTTATGTGCAGGTATTTTTCTATGAAGATATTTTGGACCCGAAATGGATATTTGTCATACATTATGATCCAAGATTAAGGCATGTATCTGACCATGCATTAATTGATACTGAGAAAAACAATGATGGCCAACAAAATAAGAGAGAGGGATTAGACAACATCAGAGAAATTGGCATCCATGAGGATATTGAAGATGGTTATGTTCAAGCAAAATAATACAACAATCCAGAGTTAGATGATGTTATGGAAGACAACAATATGGATAGTATAGACATTGATGATCCAAATACATATGGTAACAATATAGATGGTCTACAGTCAAATTTCAATGATGATGAAGATCATGCAGGTCAAGATGATGATGATGATAATATTAAATACTTGAAATAACATATGAACATTGGCAATGATACACTGGATGACATTGTTGCAGAAAATAACGTTAATGACGAAGACTTCTAAATTTTGAGAATTATTTGTAATCCATGTTCTAAAAATGTTGATTCTTATGGCCCAAACTTTGAAATTCTTCAGTATTATTTGTGTCGATAAAAATTACCTATTGCAATATCCTTAAAGTGTTCAATATTTTCTATGAATTTTTGGAAAACAAAATTAGGATTACTTGGATAATATTTAGCATGGTTAGTGGTCATTTATTGGTTGATAATGGTTTACAGGTGTTTTCAAGTTATTGGTTAGACTTGGACTAAACTAGGATGAAGAACCTATTTAATAACAATACATTAAATATGCAATTGTTAAAAAATGTAATTACATATATCGTATATGTAAAACAATGTAAATCCAAAGTTTGTTCATTAATTTATATTTTAAAACAAATTGAAATATTTCACTAAGCCTAAGCCTAATCCTAAGATCTTAACCTTTATACCATCCAACCCCTAACCCATAATCACTTGAAACATGGATGATATCGAAGATTATTTGGGGAAATCAAACATCCTTGAGTCTCGAAACCCTCCCATACCATCAAGGCATGTGTCTAGTATAACCATGTCAAATTTTGATGCATACAGACACAGGTTGGATAAATTTCAATGTTGGCCTCATTCACTACTAACCATGTAGGGTTGATGGATGTCATTAAGCCATTCACCCGATGTAATCCCTAACCCATTAACCATTAAACCAATTGCATGTTGGACCCTATAAAATTATTTTGGGATGTCTCAACTTAATACAATCATTGTTTAATCATCTCGAAGAATGCCACAAGAAAAATACAAATACATGGAAATTGACATCTTCATCGGGTTTTTCTATAAAGATGGGTATGTCGATTTTTATATTTGTTGGAATGGATGGATAAATTGGGTAATGATGAATATGATGGTGATAACGATGGAAATGAAAACCTTGATGATGGTGATGATGAAGAGCATGATGTCCCTGACTCTTAAAACCCTCCCATACCGTCAAGGCATGTGCCTAGACTAAACATGTAAAATTTCAATGCATACAGTCACATTTTGAATAAATTTCAACATTGGCCCCATTCACTTCTCACTATGTGGGGTCAATGGATGACATTGATGATGGGAATGTTAGAAGTTCCAAGACATTTCGAGAGAGTTCTGACAAAGATTCTATATAAGGGAATGACAAATGATGACAATGAGATCGATATGCATGATGAAAATTGATGAAAACGTAGACGATCTCGAAAATTATGTGGGGACATCAAACATACTTGATACTTGAAACCCTCACATACCGTTGAGGCATGTTTCTAATCTAACCATGTCAAATTTCAATGCATGCAGTCACATTTCGAAGAAATTTCAACATTGACCTCATTCACTGCTCACTGTGTGGGGTCAGTAGATGACATTGATGAAGGGCAAGTTGGAAGTTCCAAGACATTTCAAGAGAGTTATGACAAATATTCTATAGAAGGGAATGACGAATGATGACAATGAGATCGACATGCATGATGAACAATGATGAAAATGTGGATGATCTCAAATGTTATGTGGGGAAATCAAGCATACTTGAGTCTTGAAACCTTCCCATACTATCAAGTCATGTGTCTAGTCTAACCATATAAAATTTCGACGCATACATGCACAAATTGAAGAAATTTCAAAGTTGGCCCCATTCACTGCTCATTGTGTGGGGTCGGTGGAAGAAATTTGTGATGGGTGTATTGGATGTTCCATGACATTTCAAGAGAGTTCCAACAAATATTCTACAAATGGAAATGAAGAATGATGATAATGATACATCCATGATAAATGTTGTTGAAAATGTACCGGAAGATCTCAAATATTATGTGGGGACATCAAACATCCTTGAGTCTTGAAACCCTCCCATACCATCAAGTCATGTGTCTAGTCTAACCACATCAAATTTCAACGCATATAGGCACATTTTGAAGAAACTTCAATGTTGGCCCCATTCACTACTCACTATGAGGGGTTGGTGGATGACATTTGTTATGGGTGTATTGGAGGTTCCATGAAATTTCAAGAGAGTTTCGACAAAGATTCTACAAATGGCAATGATAAATTATGACAATGATACATCCATGATGAACATTGATACAAATGTGGACGATCTCAAAGATTATGTGGGGATATTAGACATCCTTGATTCTTGAAACCCTCCCATAACATCAAGGCATGTGTCTAGTCTAACTACATCAAATTTCGATGCATACAGACATAGTTTGAAGAAATTTCAATGTTGGCCTCATTCACTACTCACTATGCAGAGTTGGTGGATGACATTAGTGATGGGTGTATTAGAAGTTCCATGACATTTCAATAGAGTTCCGACAAACATTCTATAGATGGAAATGACGAATGACGAAAATGAGATGTGCATGATGAAAATTGATGCAAACGTGAATGATCTCAAAGATTGTGTGGGGCCATCAAAGATTCTTGAGTCTTGAAACCCTCCCATACCATCAAGGCATGTGTCTAGTCTAACCATGTCAAATTTTGATGCATAAAGGCATAGTTTGAAGAAACTTTAACATTTGCCCCATTCACTACTCACTGTGTGGGGTTGATATAGGATGACATTTTTGATGGGTGTATTGGAAGTGCCATGACATTTCAAGAGAGTTATGACAAAGATTCTATAGATGGAAATGATGAATGATGACAATGAGACATCCATTATGAACGTTGATGCAAACATGGATGATATCAAATATTATGTGGGGACATCAAACATCTTTGTTGGCCCTCGACCAAGTTTTGTGGAAATCTTGGTCGTTCTTGACCCTTTTTGGGACTTCGACAGGCTAGTCAAAGACAGAGCACCCAAGCTAAGAAGATATCGTGGGATCTCGCCCATTTTGTGGGATTTTTGGGATTTTTGGGTTTATGTAATGGGTATGGGATGTTGACCCATGGGTTCACCCATGTTTAGGCCCCTTTTGTAATGTATAAATAAGTAGCTAGGTGATGTAAGAAGAGGTCGATGGCTAAGTGCTAGAGTGGTATTTGGATTGGTGCATGGATGTGTTAAGGCTTGCAGAGCTAAGTGCAAGCATTTTGTAAGTGCTTTGTGCATAGACTGTATAAGGCTTGGTGTTTTGATATAACTTGGGGAAGGAGGATATGGGGAGGTGTGCGCAGATCTCTTGTCCTTTGCGAAGTTGGATCTGTGGCTTGATGCATGTAAGAAGATTGAAAGAGACTAATAAATAAGAGAAGAGTTGGTGGGCGTTGCCCCACACTGGGGTGAACCATGTATATCATGTGTTATTGTGCTTTGTGCAGTGTTATTCATGGTGTTTATGTATTTATGTGATTAATCTTAATGCCTGATAGATTCTTAGTTTTTTATATATGAATGAATGTTAGATCTTCTTTGATGTTATGGGGTAAATGATTAGATGTGCTTAAATCTTGGTTACTATTGCACTAATCTGTAATGAGGGTTAATTTGGGATGTGAATAAGAATTAGAAATCGATGAATGTTATTGGATAAGTGCTTTATTAAGTATATTGATCAGATATTTGTGTCCCAGCCAGGTTTTAGACACTTGAGTCCTACAACCCCCCTGCCTCTGCCTCAGGTGAGACTGCATTTGCTTCGCAGGTGTTGCCGAAAGGGCTGGTAGTTAGGGTTTTGTTGGTCTATTTTTTAAGCGTTGAACCCTAGTTCTTCCCCTGTGCCAACAAATGGTTATGTTGTCGGGACCTGAAACTGTGATTACTGGGAACTGAAGAAAAGAGAAATATTTATGCATAGATATGTTTCTGTAATGTGCAATATTATACTTGATTTGTGAAGCTCTGTGGTAAGAAAAAAAATCTGATATGAAGAAAAGAGGTAAGATATTAAAGCTTTGTGCTCTAGTAAATGTTAAATAAGTGGGATTTTTTCTTCGAAAGTATGAGTCTAGGTATGTTTAATAGATTTTGTCCTAGTCTGAAATATAGGGAACATCTTGAAGAAACAAGATTTGATCTGAATAGATTTGATAGAAATAGTGAAAGATATGTTATTCCTATGCACAGAAAACAAATTTGGACTAATAAGTGGATGCAGGAACCTAGAAAGAATTTTTGCAAATTGCAGATATATCACTGTGATCCCAGTGCACAGTACAGGAAAGGTTGGGGATCGTTTAAGAGAAAGAGAGGATTGACATTATTTTATAACTGCAAAAGATCGGGACATCTTGCTAAGGAATTCCCTAGTACATGTCCTATTTGTCTTTGTCATAAAGTTGTTGGTCATGAGGTTTTGGATTGCCCTAGAATGATTTATAAAGTTGAAAAGATGAACCTGAGACAATTAAACCATGAAGAAGGTCAAGAAGCTAAGGATATGCTAAGGAACCAAAAATAATCAAAGACTTTGTTATTACAGCTGAAAGAAACATTGAAGGATCACAGAGACATCAATTTACCAGAGATCTTAAAAGAAAAGCAATGCATAGAAACAAGAATAGAAGACTTTGACATAGACTGTATTCTGGATGAGAAAACACAAGTGAATATCATGCAAGAAAGCACTTGGAAAATTTTAGGAAACCTTGTTATGGTTCCTCCACTGGGAGCAATAGGATTATTTAAAGGGAAAATGATAACCCTCTGTGGAAGAGTTACTCGTGTACCTATGATTGCCCATGGAACATCAACTGAAGAATAATTTGAGGTCATTAAGTTTGTTGAGAACAATGCTCCTTTCTCACTTTTGTTAGGAAATCCCTAGTTTGAGAAAGATCAAATCAGAAGGAAAGAAGAGGAAGAAGCTACAGAACAGAAAAAACAATATTTAAGGGACTTTATAAACAGAAAGATAGTGCGACTAACAGAAGAACAAGAAGACAAGTCGAAGCAACAGAAGGCAAGAGAGTTTGTTTTCAAAGTTGAAAAAACACAAGAAGGCTTAAAGAACCTATCCATGTAGGAGAGAAGAGCACCTACCCCAGAAGTAGCAAGTGAAGAGGTATTACATTTGAACCCTTTGAAAGACCCTCAACAGTGCGAATTTACTACGCTAAGAGGAAATAAGAATGAGAATGGAAAAAGGAACCCAGAGACTCAGATCACAGGAAAGAAGGCCAGAAAGATCAGTAAGAAGAAAGCAAAGTTAGAAAAATTGCAGAAGCTTCCAAAAAGGACTTCGCAGAAGGCAGGCTTGCATAAATTGAACCTCGTTAGAATAGCATAATAGAACAGACTAGCACTTCACCACGCCGAAGCTATATAGCCATTGGAGGAGTCCCGACCATTACAACGACGCTTCGAAATGCCTAGAAACGTAGTTATTGCCGGAAAGATCACCAGTGGACCGTTGGGACTGGGCCACAATGGATGGAATCGTATTGATTCAGGCATTCCTACCCATTGGAGGAGTTCATTACGCCCTTTCTTATTTATCCCATCGGATGTTGCATTGAGGCCACTTTTTGCAAGCTGTGATTATCCGAGTGAATAGAGAATTGATTTCTATCGTGCTTTTATTTCGAGACCTCGCCAACCATTTTTCTTACTTTGAGTATCCGTTCACCTACCTGAGTTATTTGATTACAATCTTTCATGTTAGGCGACCTTAGCATAGTAGAAAGAATCAAAACGTTGGCTTCAGAATGCAAGAAACTCAGCGACCGAAGTGCGCATACCTATGAGAGACTTGCAGAAGACCCGGAGCTGAGGATATTAGAGGTACAGCTCTAGGAGGAAAAGAAGTAGGCATCGACTGTGCAAGCACAGCTGAAGAAGCTTATGGTCATCAAGAATATGAAAATGTCACAAGAGCAGTGTGCAATTCAGAAGCAGGTCACTTCCATCTAGAGTAGACTGATGGAGGTGAGACAGAGACTCCATCCGGTGCAGGACGAAGCCTGCACACTTTTTGAAGAGATTGACGAACAAGGATCACAGTTGGAATAGGTGGTCTCCATAGTGGAACAGTGCTTGGAAGGTCATGTTACCAAGAAATTCATTCAGTATTTCATCGAGCAGGAGGCCCTGGCGAAGTAGTAGGTCAAGGCAGCTCGAGCTACACTCGAGGCCTTCGAAGCAGTGTTTTCTAGATCAGAGTGACTCGGGATAAGTCACAAGTGAGTGTTGGGGGCCTGTTGGCTGTCAAGCAAGTTTTGTGGAAACCTTGGTCATGCTTGACCATTTTTGAGACTTCAATGGGCTGGTCGAAGATGGAGAGCCCAGGCGAAGAGGATATCACGGGATCTCACCCATTTTGCAGGCTTTTAGGTATTTTAGGGTTTATGTAATGGGTATGGGATGTCAGCCCATGGGTTCATCAATGTTTAGGCCCCTTTTTTAATGTATAAATAAGTAGCTATGTAATGTAATAAGAGGCCAATGGCTAAGTGCTAGAGTGGTATTTGGCTTGGTGCATGGATGTGTTAAGGCTTGCAGAGATAAGTGCAAGCGTTTTGTAAGTACTTTGTTCATAGACTGTGTAAGGCTTGGTGTTTTGACCTAACTCAAGGAAGGAGGATCTGGCGAGGTGCATGCAGGTCTCTTGTCCTTTGCGGATTTGGATCTATGTCTTGGTGCATGTAAGAAGATTGAAAGAGACTAATAAATAAGAAAAGAGTTTGTGGACGTAGCCCCACACTGGGGTGAACCACATATATCCTTGTTATTGTCCTTTGTGAAGTTTTATTCATGGTGTTTATGTATTTATGTGATTAATATTGATGCATGATATATGCTTAGTGATTTATATATGAATGAATGTTAGATATTCTCTGATGCTATGTGCTAAATGATTAGATGTGCTTAAATATTGGTTACTACTATGCTGATCTGTAATGAAAGTTAATCTGCGATGTGAATAATAATTAGAACTTGATGAATGTTATTGGATAAGTGCTCTGTTAAGTATCATGATCACAGATCTGTGTCCCATCTAGGCTGTAGACACTTGAGTCATACAACCCCCCTGCCTCTACCTCGGGTGAGACCACATATGCTTCACAGGTGTTTCCAAAAGGGCCGGTAGTTAGGGTTTTGTTGGTGTGTTATTGAAGCGGTGAACCTTAGGTCTTCCCCTATGCCAAAAATCCTTCAATATTGAAACCCCCCCATACCTTCAAGGCATCAATCTATTCTAACCATGTCAAATTTCGACACATACAGGAATAGATTGAAGAAATTTCAACATTGACCCCATTCACTGCTCACTGTGTGGGGTCAGTGGAAGACATATGGGTGTATTGGAAGTTCCATGACATTTCAAGAGAGTTCTGACAAAGATTCTATAGAAGGGAATGACGAATGATGACAATGAGACGTTCATGATGAACGTTGATGCAAACGGGGACGGTATCAAATATTATGTGGGGACATCATAAATCCTTGTGTCTTGAAACCCTCCCATACCATCAAGGCATGTTTATAGTTTAACCATGTCAAATTTCGATGCATAAAAGTACATATTGAATAAATTTCAACGTTGGCCCCATTCACTGCTCACTATGCAGGGTCATTGGATGACATTTTTGATGGGTGTATTGGAAGTTCCATGACATTTCACGAGAGTTTCAGCAAAGATTCTACAGATGGAAATGACGAATGATGAAAATGAGATGTCCATTAAGAACATTGATGTAAACATGGATGATCTCAAATATTATGTGAGGACATCAGACATCCTTGAGTCTTGAAACCCTCCCATACCATCAAGGCATGTGTCTAGTCTAACCATGTCAAATTTCAATGCACGAAGGCACAGATTGAAGAAATTTCAACGTTGGCCCCATTCACTGCTCACCATGCGGGGTCGGTGGAAGACATTTGTGATGGGTGTATTGTAAGTTCTATGATATTTAAAGATATTTCAGACAAATATTCTACATATGGAAACGACGAATGGTGACAATGAGACGTGGACAATTTCAAATATTATGTCTGGGGTTGATGGATGCCATTAATCCCTTGACCAGATATAATCCCTAAGTAATTACCCATTAAAATACCTAACCCCTAAGCCCCAAATCCCTTACCCTTGATACTTAATCCATTAAACTGTAACCCCTAATCCCTTAACCCTTAATCCCTAGACTCGAAATCCATAAATCTTGTAATCCCCAAAGCCCCTATCCACTTAACCCCTAACAAATCAACAAATTAACTATTTAGGCACAGTAGGAATTAAATTGGAAGCCAAATAGGAAGCCAAACTAGAAGCTTAAAAGGAATCTAAGATAGATGCTAACCAGGAAGCTAAAGTGGAAGCTAAAGTAGAAGCTAAACTCAAATCTAAAATGGAAGCTACACTTGGCACTAACTTGGGTGGTAAATAGGGCGCTAAAGTAGGCGTTGAACAAGGAAGTAATTAGGCACTAAGTTAGGCTCCAAATTAGGTGCTAATATCACCTAATTTAGCATTGACTTGTGTTTCTTGGCACAAATAATGCCCAAAATAGTGCCATCCTGATAAATAGCGCCTAGTTTTGCAAAAAAGTGGAAAAAAATACATTAAAACAGAAAGTGGAACAAAAAAGGGAGCTAAAAAGGAAGATAATTGCATGGATTTGTTGCAGTGGAAGTAATAGTACCATATTTTGTTTACAAAGGGCCAAATTCCTCTTGTTACATTCAGTGAGCTCTCATTTATAAAACAAGAGACACTCTTCGACTCTCATGGTAGTTCGTTTCGTTTTCCCCCAATTTATTTTTACATTTCAAATTTATTTCATATTTTAAAAAATGAATATGAGAGGGTTACAAACAGGAGCTGGAGAGTCTCCTTGGAGGTTATTTTCGCCCTCAGACAGCTCATAAATGACATTCATTTGTAAATATTAATATCCCTGTCTATTGGCGTCATCTTCTGAATTCCTCGAGTCATTTTGGAATTTATGGCTTTAGCTTGTTGATTAATATATTATGATCTTATTTTCATCTATATCAACTTTCCATTGAGATATTTATGATCTTATTTCGTTGCTTGTAGTTTGAGATATAACTGCTTCAACAAGCATAGTGTGTTCTTGTCTCAAATTTGAGTTTCTTCGGTGTTTTTCATTTTCAGACAATTTCCACTCTACATCTGTCAATACTTGATATCCCATCCTTTTCTTCTCATGTCTATATTTCTAGTGAGCTATCTTGGGCCTAATTTCATTGCCCGTAGTCCCAGATATGGCTTCTTGAAATCTAAACATTCATTTTTCCCCCAGATTCGTGCTTTGTTGTTTTCTACATTTTCTGATGTACTTTGTCACTTTTCTGGCTGAAATACCTCTTCCATTGCATTCCTTCATCCGATATTTTGCCAATGAGGTATCATGAGCCCAATTTCGACACATGTATCTCGAGTTATGCTTGTTTAAAAAAAACATCATTCAGCAGTTGTCGATTAAGTCTATGGGTGAATTTGGACCGTTGATATTTAACCTCCAAACAAAACTCCATCATGCATAAGAGAATCTGATGCTTTAGTGGTTTAAACAGTTTTGTCTCCTATGGCTAATTTGAAATAAGAACAGAAGGCAGGCATGGGACTTGTAGCTTGTAGTATAATTTTAGCAAATTTTCTCCCTTTTTTTTAAATTAGGAAAATAAAATGGAAAATAACAAAATTAATTACATTGTCCTAAATTACAAGCATAAACAAAATTAATAAAACTAACCATAATCTAAATGAAAAAATATATATAACTACCCCCACTAATGTGAAAAAAAAAATCACTAAATTAAACTAATAAAATATTAAATTATTTCCCCTTCCTACGTGAAACTATTAATTAATAAAAAAAATAATAATATATATATATAAATTAATAAAATAATAATCCTCCTGGTGAAACCAAAAAATTATAAAAATTAAAATAATAATAATAATAATAATAATAATAATAATTCCCTCCTCCCCCACCAAAATGGACAATTTGTGGCATATAAAATCCCCATATGATATTCCCCAGTTCCCCCCAAAGTCTTTGTCGTCGCAGTTATATGGTTGGGAAGCTCAGTGTACTCACACTCTAGCTCACAGTCTTGACGACAATCAACTCCAATGGTGGCTCACTTTAATTCCTATATTATAATAATAATAATACATGTATCCATGTAATGTTATTAAAATAATATTTATTTCAATGGGTGCACACTTTTTAAAATATACATTAAAATAATCTTCAAATAAAATATTACATGGTCATCATCGTCGGGAGTTAGTAGGTGAAGGTAAAAGGTGTATTTGTCGATGGTAACTTCCGACAAAGATCACACTCCCGACGACATGGGATCTTCTAACAATGAGGGTTTCCCATGGGTATAATGTTATTATTAAAATAATATATTACCCCCATGTATACACACTTTTCATAATCCAAAAATAATATTAAATAATATGCACATTCTTCAATATATTCTAAATTAAATTTTCCACAATGTGTTGCATGGTCTTCGTCGTCGGGAGGTAGGGAGGTCAGTGTCGGTAAATTTCTCTATAGTAATTCTCCGACAATGACACTTTCATCAGCTCTCTCGTGAGCTAGGTTTAAGGCCAAGGAAAAAAAAAATTATATTATGATAAGGTTTCAAAGAATTTGGGCATAATTTTTTTTAAATGGTTAATATAATTCCCATGTCATTCGCGAGGGGAGGAAGGAATTCCTAGAAAATAGGAAGGTCTTCCTAAAAATTAGGAGGTGTGTCTTAATCATTGAGAATTTTTTATAAGAACATGTGAGATACAATGGGGATGGATCTGGGATGTTACACTAGATTTTGGTGGGTGAGAGAAAAATATAAAATTAAATAATAAAAAAATAGAATGGCTATGTACAAGTTAGGGTTTGGGAGGAAAAAGGAAAAAAAAAATTAAATGAAAATGAAAAGAGAAAATGAATATATATAACAAATGAAAATTCAATTTGTTTTTCATTTTTAGTTTTAGGTTTATATGTGAGAAAAAGGATTTACATGTTATACCATAGGTTTTGGTGAAACACACTAGGTAACAAACGGTTACTTTATTTAACATAAATGGTTTGCCCATGTAAAAATTAATTTACCCCATGTAAAATAAATATTTAATATGAATTAGTTTTTCCCTAAGAAAAAACAAATACCTAAAGTAACTCTTGGATAAAAACTTTTAAAAAACCACAGACAATACCATGTGGTTTTGCAAAATCATGGGAAAATGAAAAGAAAAATCAAAAAAATTAAACTGAAATAAAACAACATAAAATAAAATAT
>JASDQU010108959.1:69756-92224 GCA_032191745.1 Picea mariana | reverse complement strand
AACCACAGACAATACCATGTGGTTTTGCAAAATCATGGGAAAATGAAAAGAAAAATCAAAAAAATTAAACTGAAATAAAACAACATAAAATAAAATATATAAAAAAGTTAAAAAACAATAAAATAAAATAAATACAAATTAGGAATATTAAGACCAAATTACACAAGTCAAGGTTCCATATCCCTTAAGGTTCCATCGGTCAAGGTTTTTCACCTAGGGGTCAAAATTAAGAATAAGGTGTATAGGGTAGGATTTGAAAAACCAGGTGTCATAGAGAAGAGAGGGGTCATATGGCGATCAAATATGTGGCGATTCAAATGTGACGAAGGGGAAGTGGTGAAGGGGAAGAAGACAACACTTCATGTGACGAATTAACGTTACAATTAGTAACAATGAGTGGAAAAAGGAAATCGACGCCAACCAAGCATATGACACAGGGTCAATATAATCAAGATGTGCATCTCGGGGAGAAAACATGCTAAGATTGCGATGAGCGGGAATACAACCAGGTCAAGGAAAAGATCCTTATGCCAAACCACTATGCATTATACAAATGTGACAAATGGCGAACAAGTATCAGGTGACGGCATCACAAGGACTTACAACCAAGAATTTGAATGGGATTTCGGCGAGATGTAAAACCGAAAAAGGACCAAGTATCAATCAATATGAAGAGGTTCAGGGACAAGCTTGTGGGAAAGGTGGGTCTGGAATCCTTGGGGGCTTTGGACCTTGAGACAATTACAAACAAAGGTAATCCATTTCCCGATAAAAAGAAGCCTGGAAGGAATCAAGGTCAAGATTGTGGATAAGGATCAATGGATTCACTTACATGCATATCAAGGTTGGAGCGGTCACACGAATAAAGTATCCCTGCAAACCTTCTCTTTCAAAACAAAAGATGATATCAGTCATGCACTTAAAAAGAGACTTGCCAATACATCATAGATATTATATTTTCTTCCTTTAATCCAATTTATAGATAAGCATTAGGTTCTTTCAACAACAATCATGAGTGGCTATAGATAGGTGTCTTGATACTGAATGTTGCAAGTTTTAACTTGAAAGAGGGATTAATGATTATGCAATTCAGACTTAGAGCTTGAAATAGAAGATTAGGATCACATGTAAAAGTATAAAAGTTGAAGACATTAAGCATAGCATGTCAACAAGAGGATGTAGAATTTGAATTATTCACTGAGGAATAATCAAAAACCTACTCATTCAATACATGCAATGGAACATCATACCCTACAATCACATAGAATCATCAAGCACTTCAGAATATGAAAAATATCTAAAGATAATGCACCAATTTCATCATACAAATATCAACAAAACATAATAGGTTAATAAGCATCATCAAGACATTTGAAATCATAAGAGCAAAAGAATAATCAACCCCCATCAAAGACAATCATCAATCGAACTTCCAATTCTCTCAAAGTAAGCAAAGAATAGCATTAGGCTCAAGCAATAGAGGATTAGGCATTAAAATTGAAATTTTAGTAGGGGGCACTTTCCTTTTGCTTCTAAAAGAAAAAGTAAATGGGGTTGTTTTGGTCTCAACATGAGTTTAAGAACTTAAAGAAAAGTAGGAAAAGGATGATTCAAAGGGAAAATTGAAAAAGAAAGATGACGAGATATCTCGATTATGAAACTATAATAAAAAAATATATATTGGATGAGGTAAAATATTGAAAGAAGAAAATAAGAATTATCAAAATCAAGAAGACACAAGGATCTTGGATGAAGACTATACAAAAAGACTTGAAGGGGAAATTTGCACTAAGGTTGAAGAATCCCTAAATATTGATGAGGTAAAATCGAAAATGCAATCCAGAATTGAAAAAGGATATCAGAATTTGATAAATGGGATGGCATTCCAGCTTCAAAAGGGGAAAGAATACAAGATTCAAGAAGGTCAGTAGAAGATAATTAAATAATTTGAATTTCAACTAGAGGATATTCATGCCAAATATGATTGTATTATCTCCAAGGCTAGAGTAATCAAAGACCAAGCAAAGAGGATAGAGGATTCCATTTTCTATGAAAATAAGATAGATGAAATGGGTGTGCGGAATGAAGAAAAACCGTCAAATGTGAAACCATATCGACAATCTCATTATCAGGAAATATTTCAAGGAAGACAAGAAAATCAATATCATCATTATCAAAGAAGAAAATGGAATACTCATCAATATTCATGGAATATGGCATCACAAAAGAATTAGTCAACAAGATATTATCATAGACCAGCATTCACTACAAATTGGAGAAGCTTCAACAACAATACATGGAATCAAGGGAAAGAAAATTATGCAACAACTAGCCACCAAGAATTATGACTGAAAATAATTGATTTTGTATGGATGGATCATCATTAATGGAAATAACAAATAAAGAACATAAAAAAAATCGTATTACTTGGTTTCATCACATGTGAATCTTTCAATCACAAAGCTTTGAGGACAAATATTTTTGAAAGAGGGTACTATGTTATGACCTGAAGGGGGAATATATAGGGTTAAATGTATATGATATGACCCCAAGGAGGATAATATATGGGGTTAAATGTACATGTAATGTGTAAATATATATTTAATAGGATCGGCCTAATAATAAAGGGGTCTCATGTGTAGGTATGAATAGGTATATATAGAAATCAGGTATTCATTATTGTAGACATGTGAATTGTGATGTATCAAGGTATTTGGTTATGTAGAGGAGGTTCTCCTATTGTTTGATTTATTGTATAACACATCTATATTATCTATATTGGAGTTGTTCTCCACGCTCACATTTATGTACATGGTGTGTACTTTTTTTTTGTTATGATATCTTAAGCATTTGAATCATTACATAACCCCAAGGAAACAACCAAATTGAATCTTCAAATAAAAACCTCATGAATATCATCAAAAATACCATTTTAGAGAACAAAATATTGTGAGATTCCCATTTCAAACACACCTTGTGGGAAGAAAAGATCAACACAAAGAGGGCTTTAGGAAAAACTCATTTCTAACCAATCTATGGTGTGGAGGTAGTCCTACCTACTTAGTTGGATATTCTTGTATTGAAATTGCTAAAGGATATTGTATTTGAACCTAATAAAGTCAATATAAGGATAAATCAATTAGTTGAAGTTAAACAACAAAGGAGTCAGGTGTATGACAAAAATAAAGAATACCAAGACAAGATGAAGAAGATATTTAACAAAAATTATAGGCCCATAAATTTTGTAAAAGTATACCTAGTTCTCCTTTGGAATAAAATACATGAAAACCATTGCAAGCATGGGAAGTTCAACAGTTTATTGTTGGGCCCATACATCATAGAATAAATCTACACACAAACTCCCAACTCTTTCACTGTGAGTAACCTAGAGGGATAGTGCTTTGATTATCCTATCAATGGTAGGCATCTAAAAATTTCATGCAATCCTAAATGCAAGCTCGTGAGATACCATCTGGAATTTCCACCCTCTATCATAATATTGCTTTCAAGTCTTTTCATTTATGTTATTTTCTTTCCTATATATATATATGTGTGTGTGTGTGTCCTTACCTTTATTTTTCAAGTCAAGTTTTTCACTTAGACTATAAACATTTTGAATCCATGACCCAATGGATAAGGCACCAATCCACTCACCTTGGAGTCTGGATCTTGGCACCTCACAAGGAGGAGCCATCCCTCAGAAAGAGACAATATTATCACCTTATTGAGCCTTCCATCACCTTTTTGAGCCTAAAGTACTTGTCTATTCCACTTCATTCAAACCGAGCCTTACCTCCACATCTTTCACATTTTCAAGAATCCTTCACACTTGACAAATTTCCCTCAATCTTTTAGCAATTGGCATCCTTCACAAATGTCTTAAAAACTTGTTTTTTTCTTCATTTTTCGAGCCTTGTTCCAACCTTATTTCCCAATCGAACCCCCTTCTCACTTATTCTATTTTTTCCTTGGTCGATTTCCATGATAAGGTTGATCTCCCAATTGAGCCCCCTTCGCACTTTTTCAATGTTTTACTTGGCCGAATTTTCCATTGGGGCCAATCTCCCAATCATCCCCCCCTTGCACTAGTCTGATGCTTTCCTTGGCTTATTTTTCCATCAGGGCCAATCTCCCAATCATACCCCCCTTGCACTTGTTTGACATTTGTGTTGGTCGATTTTACCATTAAGGAAAATCTTCCAACCAGGACCCCCACACTTGTTCAATGTTTTCCTTAACCACTTTACACGTTGGATTTGATATCCCAATTGAACCCTCGATTCACTTACTTAGTGTTTACCAAGCCTGATTTCACAATTATTAAGGACCTAACCTCTCTAACCCCTCATGTAGATAGAATAATATATTTTCTATATAATAAAGGCTGACATTAGTAAATAAGGCCTATATAATAATGTGAACAAGTCTAATGTAAGAAGACTTAATAGAATATTTCACTTCTAGAAATATATTTCTATAGATTTTTGTTTAGAAGATAGAATTAGTATAAATAGAAGTAAAAGGTGTGGGAAAGTTGTCTTGAGAATTATTGTAATACACATTTTCTTTATTGGAGGTTTCCCCATGAAAGAGGCAAGTGAACTTGGTTTTCTATCAATAAAGGTATCATCGTTGGTGTTGTTATTATCTATATTTTGTTGTTCTGTTGGTACTTGCTACAATATTTTTGTTTGTGCTTATTATAATAAATATAGTACCTTACAAGGGGTATCAGAGCATTTTCCTTTGCAGAAATTGTGGGAAAAAAAAATTCATGGTAGAGACATGTTCTATCGACATATTTAAAGCATAGATATTTGTCATTCAGTGGGTAAAACTATCGTTGGGGAAGACCACACACAGAAAATACAGATGGTTTCACAGGCTTACTCGAAACAAACCTTTCACCTTATTGAAAACTTTTTTAACCCTTGTGGGTACCCCTTCAAGTAGTATCACATCAGAAAACATATGTACATGACCATCACTCCCATGTGCTGTCAAGTATATCGGGAGTCCTCTAGGTCTCCTGAAACTATCTCTATATCAATCGATTGGTTGCCTGACTGCCATAGTGACACTGAGAACAATACTAGCGAAGATACTCTTTAGTGCCTGGGTAATTGGGTAGTGTGGATAAGGGTACATTCAAGCCTCCTTAGTCGTTTCCCTAAGATATTGGGTCGAGTACTATTGTTCGAACCTACACGTATATCAAAGAGATATAACACGGAGAAAACTCATGTCTGTAGGAACCCTAAAATCCCTAACCCTTGGGAACGAAACATAACAAAAAAACAACAGAAAGGATATTTTTTCGAGCAACCTTTCCATCTGCATCCTCGTTGTGAAATTCCTACACAATTTTCCCTGTTAACAATTTGGGAATTTCATCACTACAGTATTATTTAGGCCAAAGTATAACTCTGTAGGAGTAAAAGAAAAAGTATAGTGGTCCCACTGGCACCCTTATTTGGGACCTATCCCATTGGATTCATCTCTTTTCCATGATCGTCATGGTACCTATCATTTTTAAGCCTTTCTTCCCATGGACCTACCCCCCTTCTTGGAACCCTTATTTTCCCCCTATCCCATTAGCTTCCTTTTGTTTCCTTGATCGCAATGGTATATATCACTTATTATCCTTTTTTAGTGGACCCACTCCCCCTCCCAGGGATCCTTACTTCCCAAATGGACACCACTCGCAACCAAGACCTACAAACCAAAACCAATTAGAAAATGAGAACATCCATAAACTAGCTCATGACATTGCTTCTATCAATTCCAAATTTGAAACCCCCCGGGACCAGGTCAGGAACAAATTTGACTCTATCAATAAAAAATTCAAGGGCGAATTTGACTACCTAAAATACACTCTCCACCAATTTTTGAACCAATCCCAAGGCCCTCTTTCCTTTGACCAACTGTCCCACTTGGACGGTGTTGAATCCTCCCATAATATGGCATTTCATTCCAACTCCTTTTATTGTGACCCTCATCTTCCCAAAGTTGAGGTTAAAAAATTTGACAGCTTGGATCCCACGGACTCCTTCATTCAAATGGAACATTATTTTTCTTTGTATGGCGTTACTAATGAGTTGGAAAAAATTTATTATGGTGTTATCTATTTGGATCCTGAACGATGGAAAGGGTGTAAAAATGCACGCCAAGGTTATGTTGCTTGGACATAGTTTGTTGCAGATCTTTATGAATGCTTTGACATAGACACCCACCATTTAGGTCGTTTGACCAAGTTGAAATAGTTTGGCATAGTGGAAGACTTTATAACCTCCTTCGAGAACTTAGATTTTATAATGGAGAGCATGTCTGATGTCTTCTTCATAGAATTCTTTATAAGTGGCCTGAAGGATGAAATACACACCCAAGGCATCATGGCTTACCCCTAGACTTGGTTGGAAGCTATTAAACATGCTAAGGAAACACAATAGATTGTCTCCACCAAAAAGAAAAAGCCCTCATTTATTCCTTTCCCTCAACCCACCAATCATGCCCCTCCATCTACTCCTCTCAAGATCCATAAATTAACTCAGGCAGAAAAGGTTGAATGCCAACTCAAGGGTCTTTGTTATAATTGTGATGATAAATATTTTCCAAGGAACAAGTGAAAAGAATAGAATATTTTTATGCTTATTTCTGAAGATGTTTCTAATGAGGATAATGATATTTCCCTTGTTGAAGAGATACCCCAAGAAGATGATCCTACTCCACCCTTTGACCCTCCAGAATTTGAACTGATGATTTCGTTGAACGCCCTCACTGGCTTCTCTGCTCCCCACACCCTCAAGTTAATTGGCTACATTAAACATAGGAAATCCATCATCCTAGTTCGTAGAGGCAACACCCATAATTTATCCATCGATTCATTTCCCAAGAATTCAATTGATATATCTATGTAGTCAACAATTTTCAGGTCATGATTACCAATGGTGGTTCCATGAAATGTGGGGGGCATTTTAAAAATGTGTTCCTTACAAATAAAATCTCATATGTTTGCAATAGGCATGGGCAGTTGTGACATATTTCTTGGTGTTGAATGGTTATGCACTATCGGCCCCATTACCATGGATTTTAAGGACCTCACCTTGCAATTCCAGCAGAAGGGAAAATAGTATAAGTTCTAAGGAATCAAAGCAAGCTCACTTGAGATCATCATCTCCCACCGAATGGAAAATCTACTTGAAAAATGTCATTATGGAATTATTGCCAAACTCCATTCTATTCAAGCCGTTGAGACACCCTATGTGCATCCTAACCTTTAATTTATACTCACCCAACACTAAGCCATTTTTAACATTCCCCGTGGACTTCCCCCTTCCCGTTGAGTTCATGATCATTCCATTTTTCTAGTCCTGGGAATTCTTTCTCCCAATGTTCTCCCTTACCGTCATCCCTTTACCCAGAAAAATGAAATTGAGAAAAAAATTCAAGAATTGTTAAAAGAAGGTGGTATTCATCTGAGTATTATCCCTTATTCATATCCAATGGTCATGGTACTCAATAAAGAATGCACTTGGCGCATGTGTCCTGATTTTCATTCCCTCAACAAAATCATAATCAAGGACAAATTTCCCATCCGTGTCATTGATGACCTTTTGGATGAATTGAGTGGTGCTTAGTACTTTACCAAACTTGATCTATGTTCTGGATACCACCAAATATGTATGAAAGAAGAAAACATTCTCAAAACTTCATTTATAACTCATGAGGGTCACTATGAGTTCTTGGTCATGCTCTTTGGTCTGTGTAATGCTTCATTCACTTTTCAAAGTATCATGAATCATGTCTTACATCCCTTCCTCCATCATTTTTTCTTAGTTTTATTTGATGATATTCTCATCTATAATAAAACTTGGAAAGCCCGTATCGCCCATTTGTATCAAGTTCTTCATCTACTATCTCAGCGCCAACTTTTTCTCAAACAATTTAAATGTGTTTTTGGAGCCTCTGAAGCTAAGTACCTGGGTCACATTGTTGACAAGGATGGTGTACAGGTGGATCCTAAGAAAATTAAAGCTATGAAGGATTGGCCTTGTCCTAAAACTTTTAAAATTTTGTGTGGTTTATTGGATTTAACGGGCTATTATCGCAAGTTTGTTCGGAATTATGGAAAAATTATCACTCCTCTCACTGCTCTTATTAAAAAGAATGCATTTAGTTGGACGCCTGAATTTGATCACTCCTTCCAAGCCTTGAAATACGTTATGTGAATGACTCTTGTATTCATACTACTCAACTTCACCAAGATTTTTGTCCTGGAATGCGATGCGTCAGGGAAAGGAATTGCACCCATCCTCATGCAAGTTGGTCAACCTTTGACTGTCACTAGCAAACAACTTTCAGAGCAACATTTGTCCAATCAATCTATGAAAATGAAATGTTGTCTATTCTACATGCAGTGGATCTATGATGTCCTTATCTATTGGGACAATTCTTCCAAATTAAAATTGATCATCGCTACCTCAAGTATTTTATGGAACAAAGAATCTCCTCCCTAGAGCACAAAAATGGGTGACCAAGTTGTTTGGGTATGATTATGAGATCATGTACAAGAAGGGAAATAACATGTGTTTGTTGATTCTCTTTCAAGGAAATATGAAGACCAAGGGTCCCTCTTTTCCCTCTCTTTCATTGTAGTCAATTGGCTTCAAGTAGTTCGTCGGGAATGGTTGCAAAATCTCAAACTTTATATCTTGATCCAACACATGCAACAGGATCCTCAAGCTTCTCCATGGTACTCTTGGAATAATGATGAGCTTCATTATAAAGGTCATGCATATTTAAGAAAGCAGTCAAACCTTAAATCCATAGTCCTCTTTGAGCTTCACTCTTCTCCCACAACTGGGAATTTAGGTTTTACCAAAACCTATGAACTGGTCAAACATTCTTTTTGTTGGAATATTCACAAATACTGAGAGGGGGTGTGAATCAGTATTGGGCACCTTTTATCAATTTCAATCACAACATTAAGTTCTCAATAATTCCATTCACTTATGATTTCATTTAACATATCATAAACATATAACCATAAACAATGCATCACATAATAACCACAAATACACAGTACACCAGAATTTTACGTGGAAAACCAAATGGGAGAAAAACCACAGAATGTTTTCTTATATATCAAAATATTACTTTCATAAGAAGCACCAACTTCCAAATTATCTAGCACCAACTGGAAGGAGGATTCAACCTAAAGGAAGCTACAACTCCCTAGATTCTCCAACTCCAACTAGAAGGAGGCTCCAACCCCCTGATTTACAGGCTCCAACTTGAAGGACGTACCATCTCCCAGAATTCTCCAGCTTCAATTGGACGGAGGCTACAACCCTCTTATTTATAGACTCCAACGTGAAGGAAGCTCCAACTCCCTATATTCTTCAGCTTCAACTGGAAGGAGGATACAACCCCCTTTCCTTGCCCCTTCCTTCCACCCTGAAATATGAGTGTAGAATCAACCTTTCATCGACATTGTTCATGATAATCGACTTTTTATTGATAATAAATCTATCACTAATAATAAAATTGTCGCTATCATCATCATCTAACATGTCACTGTCCTTGTCACCGATACTAATACCTCATCATTAACATCATCATCAAAACATGTCACTTTTATTGCCATTGATATTGATACCATCCATGTAACATGCATGTGCCATATCCATAAACCATGTGCCAAGATATGCCTCAAACAAGTCTCATAATATCCATGAATTTTTGCACCAAATATATGTCTTAATCATATGCCATATCATCCATGATATGGCTCAACCATGTACCAAAATATGCACCTCAACAATATATCATATCTTTCATGATATGTCTCAACCATGCCATAAACAATGTACCATAAGATCTACCTCAACCATATATAGTATCATTCATTATATGTCTCAACCCTATCATAAACCATGTATCATAAGATGTGCCAAAAGAAAGCACCATAACATCAATGATGTACCTCAAACAATATATCAATACATGCCTTACGCATGTTCCAAATTACCAAGATACAAACCTAAAAAATGCATAGAGAACCATACCTTTAAACATGTGAGCAACCTAGTGTATGTGATCACAGACCTACAGAACTTCTTCAATAAAAGGATAGATTATTTATTTGACTTTACTTCAGTCTCGCGAAACTAGTTTTTTGGATTATTCTCAAACTCTAACTTTAAATAAGCATAACTATGTACCTATAATGAATAAATATATGGAACTTGTATCAAATCTTCTTCAATATCTTCTTTGAAATTTCTCCAAGTTTCACTCCTTGAATCATCCCTGAAAAGGAGTTATAGTGAAATTGGTAGACCTTGCTTAATTATGGTATATTCTAGAGAGAGAAATTATAGAGCCTGACACGCATTGAATATTTGAAATTTGGTTCTGAAACTCTCACAAACATACTACAGTCTGTACTCTTTCCAATGCAATTGGTCTCACGGAATTTGGATCATCTATGAAGAATTTATGAGTGTTTTTCTCATAACATCTTAGAACACATCAACGCAAGACTTCATCCTCCCTTGTAATTTTTCCCTTCTTCACTTCATATTCCCTCTGAAATTTGCCTCGGAACTCCTTGGTTACCTCATATAAAAATCAATTGAGTTGATGTCACAAATGAACTCCTAGGTGTCTTATTTATAGTAGATCTAGCACCCTATTGATATTTCTTTGGGAATCAATGGCTAGGTTTGGTTTTTTTGGGGGGGGGTTTATAAAGTTTCCTAGCAAAGAAGGTGACGCAAGTCAGGGTCTACACCACGCGACCACCACCTCGCACGCCCCTGCTCACAAGATCAATCTACCTTCTCCTTTGATCCAAATTAGCTCTTTCGATTCCTTGATGGAATCTCTTGTTAAAAACCCGATCCATAGGTGCTTTCCTTTCCCCTGTCACGGCCTCTGCACACGCCTGTGACTTTTCCCCAACTCAGTTTCAGGTTTTAGGGTTTCGTGATCCCTGACGTCAAGAGCCCTGTTCTCTTGAACTCACGAATTCTGATTCGCCGATGCGCTTTTCTTTTATCCTTAGCCCATCCTAGCTATGCCCTGGTCCATACGACCACTTTCCATAAGACCGCAAGCTTGTATTCCTTTCGTTGAGGTTTCAGGCTTTCCAATGCCAAAATGCAATTGCCCTCTGGATCTACGATCCTCTGATTCCTGATGCACTCCAACTTCCGCTAGTCCCCTAGGCTAGTCTTTTGGGTCCATACAACCTCCCTCTATATGACCGCAGCCTTATATCCTCCTATCGGGATTCGGGATTTCATCTTTTCTGATGTCGATAACCTCTGTCCCCTCGAAATCCCGATCGTCGATCTGTCATAACGGCGCTTTACTCGTTAGCTCTCCTGGCTAAGCTCCTGGCCCATATGACCCTATTCCCCGTGACCGCAGTCTTACCTCTCGTCGGGGTTTCAGACATCGCAATGCCAAAATGCATAAAACTTGTGCCCACGGGATTCCCGATATCTCGATGCACAATCTCCCGATGTGACGTCAGCTAGGAAACACAACACAGAGCTCTCACATTTTCGCCACTCATGAAGTCAAAAGACTTCCTCTTCCAACCTCCGATGCCCGAGTCCCAGATGTGGGTAATCTCGTGACATGCGTCCACTCCCAAACAAACGATCTAGAACAAATCTTGTTGATTCAGGGTTCCTGGTGTCGATTGACTCTCCTCACGTCCTCGATATCCCGATATCATGAACACCGATATCCCGATACCTGTCAGGACTTCTGCCTGGTGTGAGAAGGGTTAAACCCCGTGCACCTCCTGTCCGATATGATGACTGACGAGATTTCCGAATGAGATCCAACGGCTCACGATCTCCCCCTTCTATAAGCTACTCCTATTCTCTCCTGGACGTGAAATCTTCAACGGTCCAGATTTCTTCAACTGATCCAACAGCCGATATTGCTCCTCCTGAGCTTGTGCACTTTCTTCCGATGCTTGGAATAATTCCAAGTCTCCCAAAGGCCTCAACCTTTGTCCTCTTTTTCCTCTATGAGCTCTACGAATTTGAATCCTCACCTGCGCTCTTGATAACGTTGTTCCTCCTGAACTTTCGCTTCTGAATCCCCAAGGGATTCTCGGACTTCTGCGCCTCTGTAGAGTCTTTGCGTGCACAAAGTGTTGTCTCTCCTGAGCTTCTCCCACACTCATACCCCTAAGGTATTTTGTCCTTCTTCCTTTCTCCCTCAGATGGAGATTGTTTGGATTCCCTCCTGGCTATCCCTCTGCTCAAGCAACCTCTTGTTGAGCCTACAGGGTGTTCAGCAACCCTGTGAAGATCCCTCAGTGGATTCTTCCTTCAAATCACATAACTCAAAAGAGTTCTCTTCTCTTCCCTGTGCCTACCTGCACGCTATCTCAATGCCCTCCTGGCATAGTATCTTCTCACAGAACTTCCAGCAGTTTTGTTTCCTTCTGCACACCCTATGCGCCTGCTCAATTCCCACTTGGCAAAGCTCTCAGAATCCTCAGTGATTCTGTTTCTTCTATGCGAACTCACAACAAAGTTCTTCCCAATGCACCACTGTGCATATGCTCAATGTCCACCTGGCAGAGCTCTACAGAACTCCTCAGAGCTTCTGTCTGCAACTGTATTCTTCTCCCACAGCCTTTCCTCCAAGGTATTCATCAACCTTGAGGTCTTTCTCTCGAGTTGTTGATTCCAGTTCTTGTGCCACAGCACGTCTTCATCTGAACCCACAGTATTCAGAAATGCATCCTCTGTGCACGGCTATCAGAACTCGTGGTGTTCTGTCACACCCTCCTGGTGCGAAGCCTCAAAGACCTTCTCCTGAAATCAAACACACTCCTGCAAATGCATGATAACAGCATACATTCATAGCATACAATGGAACACACACAGACATCCACATAACACAGAACTACATGCAGGAAAAACTATTCTTTGTATTAAAATGGAAAATTCCTGTATTTATAAGGTGTTTCTGAGCACGGCCTGTAACAAGGTTTCGGCTCTTCTCTTCTACTCTCTACTCGCAGATCCTCTCTACCACCTCTACTCCAAAATGAGATACAAAATCTCTTTTACCTGAGGGGGCTCTTCGAGCTCTTCCCTCCAACCTACCTACCCTATTCAATTGCATTTAATGGGTTGTCTAGTTCGCTATCGGATCTAGATCTCAGCCATACAAACATTTAATGGCCGATCTACCTAACGCCTTCACAAAGGCACGGCTTCCCGGCTCAACAGCCTAAGCAATTCAATTACATTCAATATAGATTTAAATGAGGACTACGCCTCTCTCTTTAGCTTTGAATGCACGTGCTCGACATGGCTGGCTGGCTGGCTGGCTGACGTGAAGAGATGCTCCTGCATCAGAAGGGAAGGGACTCTTAGGGCCATGGATTCAAAATTATGAAAGTGAAGGAAAACAATGACTGGCCAGTAGAACTCTTGAGAGGATAAAGGATAAATGAAGCAATGAATCTGAGTTGTTAATTGAGTTTAAGCAGGGTGTAGGAAGAAAGAGAAAACAAATAACTGCATCAGAGCATTACTGAAATGAATTCTGAATTAGTTAAGGGGAAATGCACACAGTTTAAATTGTTTAAGCGGAGAGCATCACAAGATGAATTATGCGCTTTTAACTATCCAATTTAAATAGAAGATAGTGCAAATGGAAAAATAAAGAACATAGGAAATACATACGATGAGAGAATACAAAACTCATATCACAACCATTAGAATCTTTTCATAGAGACTTCAAAAGATTTTACATATGCATTCAATTCAGCTCCAGAAAATTACAATGTAGTTCAAAACAACTAAGAAGGTGCCCTTGCACTTCTGCCAACATTAATTCATTTGGAACCTCTTATACAATTCGAGTTCCTTCATTGTGCAACTAATTACAATAACTAAAATGAAACGTTTCAGCTTCTTCCCCAAAATAGAAACAATTACAAATAGAACATGACACGTTTTAATCGATCTCATGTTTTCAGGAGAAAAAATAAGCTTCAAAACGCCACCTATAATTATCAAACCATAACAAATGTGTAAAATATGAGAATGGTTTTTGTAGATAAGCTCGTTCTGAAGAAAAAATTATCTCAGTTTCTTGAAATTCATCTCTAGTTGGTCGGAATATGTGTCATAAAAACATGTCTCGAACAAGAAATCATAACATAAAAATATGGCTCCAAGATTCCATCTAATATCTCAATCTGTGACACTTGTGTGAAAAATGAACGAGGTTAATGTTCTAGGGTCTGTGCTTGACAACAATGTCCTTTGGATTTTGAAAACTCATTCTGGTTCATCCGGAAATTGTCCTGTAAGTCTCAACTGCTGCGAAAACTGACTGCCACATCCTCTTTGAAATGTCACTTATGCTTTTTCCAAATCTAATTTTATTTATCCATATTTTCCTTAAATATTTGGGAATAATATATTTGAATAAAAATAATCCCCAAATATTTTTTATCTTTTAAAATTAAATTTCCATAATTTAATTCATTCCCATGGTTTTGAAAAACCATTTATTGCTTGTTTCCTGTAGTTTTGAAAACCATGTCTTGTTTTTCCCAATTTCTCATTTCATTGTAAAAAACATTTACTATTACCATTTCATTGTGAAAAACATTTACTGTGTCGTGTTTTTTCCAATTGACCTGAAAACTATTTATTGGTTTCTTTCCCATGGTTTTGAAAACCATGTCTTGTTTACCATCTTTGGTAAAATACTCTTGATCTTCTTCTTTAGTTTCTGTAAAACCCTTGGATAAAGAATTATCCAAATCTTTCTTCACGTGCATCTTCCCATTTAATTATTTTCTATGGAAACAAACATTAATCTCTTTAATTTGTAAAATTTGAATTTTACCTCTGTAAAACCTTTTCACCATGAGGAAGAATTTCATTTATTGGAAATTCCACAATTATTGTTGAAACTCACTCTGGAAAATATGTCGCGCACAAACCATATGATAAATGGTTGCAATTATTATATCGATTTGGAGAAAAGTGGTTTGGAATTTACCCACTTTTTCTCTCGATATTCACCACGTAAAAACACGTGTCCAAACACCAAAACCATGGTTTACATATCAACCTGCCTTCACATAATTAACCTCCACGTTAATTCTATGCCCAATGTATTTGTGCCCTCCATCCACTCTTTGAATTTTCCATATTATAAATCGATATTCGTGCCCATGATTTGACGTGATGCCATAAATTAAATATTAGATCAAATATTAATATAAATATTTTAATATAAAAATATTTCTATTAATAATAATAAACCCCTTTTTTCTATTTTCTAAGGACTTTGGGCATATGAGGCTTAACACATGACTTTATGGATAGGACAAGGGTGCTTAATAAAAGGAATATTTTTTATTTTCAATGGGAATATGAAAATAAAGGTAAAAATGAATGAAGTGATGAAACTAAGGGATTTAGATAAGCATTAAGGATAGGTATAGGTTTGGGATATTTGCCAAATGTTTTACTCATGGAGGACATGACTATTTTGGATGATCAGTTGAGTGAAGTATTTAGGTGATGGGAACTTGATGAAGCTGGTGAAAAAGTTTTAAAATATGAGTGGAAAGATAACACAAGGACAAGATTCTTTGGGAAAAAATGATGCAAATTAGCAGGTGTTAGCATAGGCTCCAACTGGGGATGTTATCCTCTTTGTGAGGTAGAAAATAAATCTTATACCCGGTTCCTGATCCATTGGGATGCTCCCAAAACATGTGTGTGTACCATGATCCGACCTGTCACTAGTTTCTGCTAAAAACCAAACTATGTACATTGCTCCCAACTGAAAACTGAACACTGAATACACCGCTAAAATATGACTGTACACACTACTGGAAATCCAAACTGAAAAATGTTTGACCAACAATCTTATTTTCACACTCTTATCTACTCTAAAACCATTGAAATGAATACTCAATCAAGTGATGCTAAAGTGTCAATGCAACCAATCAAGCAATTGGCTTCCCGATTTTTCTCTGCTCACATATTTCTTAAGCAGGCAAACAAATGTAAAAGATGGTAGTTGAAAACAAAATTTGAATCCAAAACCTAAGCTTATGAATGAAACAAACTTCTCCTTCACTGAATATTGTAATAGGATGGCCACGGGATCTTGAAAACCATGAAAAATCATTTCTTTTTTATGAGAAAAAATAGAAAGACAAGCCTCTTTCATAAGTATTTGTTGTTCTTGCTCTATTTCTTTTGTTCTGAGAACATTTTCAAATGAAATGGAAGCAATATGTTTGTCTACTCTTCCATGCATATCAAAAAAAACATTCGTACATTCTTGAACATCTTCAAATATGACAACCATATTATGTGCATCAAGGCTATCTTCTTGTTCATCAAACAATTCTGATTTGGTTTTATTAAAATTCTGGAAATTTATTTGAAGACGGTCATTTTGACTTTCAAATGAATGAATGGAAATAAGCTCCTGCTCATAATCTTCTTGCAAACGTGAAAAGATAACAGCATGCACTATTTCAAAGTATAAATTTCCCATGGCTGCATTTTCAAAACCATGATTTTCAAATGAATGACATAAAACCACTACCTCTTCATTATCTTTCTGTATTTATGATTGAAAAGCGGCATACACTGTTTTGTTTCTTTCCTGAAACTCTATGTAATTTGTTTGTTCATTGCTTGAAGTCTCCATAGATGTAGTTGTTGGCATGTTTTCAGATAGAGGCAGAGTATGCGTGTTTGTCATTGATGGTGATGTCATTGATGGTGAAGATCAACATGATCAGTAGTGCAGCGATAATGGCATAACAATGGTAAGATCAACAGTGAAGAGAAATAGTGATCGTTGGATCCCATTCAGAATTCCTGATGACCGTCAGATCTGAATTCAGATAGGAGGAGCACACAGTAAAAGAAAATAGATCTTAGGCATCAGATCTGAGCCTGAAGGTCGACCATCGTTCGATCCATTAGAAGGAGCACAGTATTTACGTGCAAGATGAAGTGGGCCTACAAAATCCCGAAAGCAAGAGGACCGTCCATATTCAAGAAGGACACATGGAAAGCAAATAGAATTTCATTGACCTATACATTGGAGGAGTCAATGGAACTATTGAAATTACTAAGACAACAGAGGGGTGGGGGGGGGATGAATCAATTGTTACTGTGCTTAAACAATTTTAGTCTATTAAACAATTCTTAAACTTTCTTCAAGTGATCATCAATATCATACAGCATATGAACATCATAAATAATGAGTATCAGTCAACCATAAGATATACACAGAGACAGATTTTTCACAAGGAAACCCATAAAGGGAGAAAACCTCTTCTTCTTTGAAATGATAGGCAGTCTTTTAAGTTTTGTACATCATCTATAATTGAACACCAACTCAATGTGAGGCTACTACCTCTTTTTTACAAGCTCCAACTTGTTGAGAGAATCAACTCTTTGATTTCTCTAGCACCCACTAGAGGGAAGCACCAACTCCCTGAGTATTCCAGCACCAACTGGATGAAAGCACCTACTTCCAGTTACACAGGCTCCAACCTGTATTTATTCTCCCTTGCACCACCCTGCCTCCCTAAAAATTCTCTGGTTGCAACTAGATGAAAGCTACTACTCCCTTTTTTCAAGCACCCACTTGAACCTCTGAGGACAACAGTCCTCCCTAGCACCTCCCTACCACCCTAGTTACAAATAAATGATTAAATAACCAACACATAGATAAATCAATTCTTACCACTTCTTCATTGTTTTACAATTCTTCTCTGCAACACTACTCTTCTTCTCTGTACATATTTGGCTTGACTTGTTGTCTCTATCTATCTATTCTTTATCTGTCCTTCTCATCCCTTTTGATATGTGCGCATTCTGCTCTCTCCACCTTTTCTTTTTTGTTTAGCCTCTGTTCCTTCTATCTGAGCTTTTCTTCACTCTGTACATTCTGTAGTATCAATTCTACAGTTCAACTCATTTTTCCAGACCGAACAGCCAACTCTCCACAATATCTATGTTCTTCTTTTATCTCCAACCACAACTTTGTTTCACCTCAAACAATCATCAACCAAAAACGTCTCGGCTACCAAAAACGTTAAAAGATCAAGAATCATAAATCAGTTTTGCTAATAGATTTCTAACTGTTCAAAAAATTGTGAGATGGAGCACTAGCCCTCCGATCATATTCAAGTTCACCTGCACTGTTGGATGACTTTATTAGTCTTGCATTCATTTTGGCATTCCGCTCTTTGGCATTTCAGGATTTGTGTGATCAAGTGTCTCGACACTCCATGTCGTGATCCCCGAAGAGGAGCTTGGTTGTTATAGCTCTTTTCCTCTATCTCTTGCTGATGTGACCAATGGCTGTGACCAAGGTCTACACAAACAAAATGTTTTTCACTTTTTACATTTCGGCATTTCGGGACTTCGCATGTCATGTGGTAGAGTTTCTTGACGCTCCATGTCCCGATATCTGAAGCTCTGAAATGGAGTCGGATTAACAGTCCACACTCTAGATTATTCGACGGTCCAGATCTCTTTGTGATTTCGCATATCACGATTTCGGGGTTCACGACTTTAGGACTCCTATGGTAGGAGTTTTTGACATCTCCATATTCCAATTTCCGAAACTCTGAAGTGATCGAATGGCTCACATAACCCCTTGAGATGGACGATTGACGAGATTTCGAAGTTTTGCCTTTTGGTGTTTCGGCATTTCGCATTTTGCGATTTCAGCATTCTTGTTGTTCATTGTTCTTGTCAATTCAAAGTCCCGGTATCCAAAACTCCGAAATGGATTTTACATCAGGATTTTTCATTTCGTGAATTCGAGAGGTTAGGGAACCCCGTTCCTTTGACTTCCTAGTCAGCGAAATGATGATCTTTCGCCACATGTCCTATGGACCCTATGATCCAGATCTTATCAAACTTTACGATCCATCGTCATGCCTGATCAATGGTTCAAATCAATCCTCGATCTAATGGCTAACGATATTTCACGATTTCGCATATCGCGAGTTCGGGACTCCTGTTGTAATGATCCTTGACATTTCTATCTCTCGATATCTGAAATCCCGATAGCCAAAACTTCGAAATGGAGTTTGACTAACACTTTGATCTTTTCATTCGATCATTGTTGCATTGTTGGTCTTCCTGAACTTATCTCATGTTCCTGTTTTTCCATCGAAGCCATAAATGACAGGAATACTTTGATCTTGCCATCAATGACAAGAATACTCTGCCTGTTAAACATGTCAACCATCATCCTCTACCTTCTGTCTGAAAAATGCCAACAATATCCCCCTTTGGCATTGATGGCAACTCCATGATGTAACTACACCACTGAAACATCTTAAAATCATGAAAAACATGCAACTATACCACTGTGACAATGCCACTGTAACATATACTCTGATCTTGAAATCATCACACTTTCTCCCCCTTTGACATCAATGTCAAAGAAATGCTCCCCCTGAGTTGTTGCAGTACATACTCCCCTTGTCAACTATGAGCATCTTAGAAATACACTAGATTCAATAAGTACTCCCCCTGACCAGGTAAACAGATTAGACACAACAAATTATAACCCCCAACTTTTGACGAAGATATCCAAAAGGGGTTGTTGCTAATGGTTTAGCAAAAATATCAGCAATCTGTTCTGTAGACGGAATATAATTCAGCTGAACAATTTTGTTTTTAACTTGTTCTCTGAGAAAATGATACTTTAATGGAATATGCTTAGTCTTGGAATGAAGAATAGGATTCTTAGAGACACTAATGGCACTGGTGTTATCACAGTGAATTGAAATAGGTTCAATGTAAGTCACCTTCAAATCTGCAAGAGTTTGAATCATTCACAAAATTTGTGTGCAGCAAGTAGCAGCAGCAATGTATTTTGTCTCTGTAGTTGACAATGAAATAGATCCTTGCTTTTTGTTGAGCCATGCTACTAATGAGTCACCCAAAAAGAATGCTCCTCCACTGGTGCTTTTTCTCTCATCAACACAGTTTGCCCAGTCTGCATCTATTAAGCAGTTAATTGAAAATTTTGATTTCTGGGATACCACAGACCATAAGTCATTGTCCCCTTCAATTATTTGAATATCCTTGTGAAAAATACTAAATGACTTTGTTTAGGAGCAGGCTGATAATGACCTACCATTCCAACAGCTTTCATTATATCAGGACGGGATGTTGTGATGTACAGAAGACTGCCTATCATAGAGCGATATGTCCTTTGATCAACATCTGGTGAAACATCATTTTCACTAAGCTTGAAACCAACCACCATAGGTGTGTTAACTGGAGAGGAATATTCCATCTGAAATTTCTTCAACATCTCTTTCAAATATTTTTCTTGAGGAATAAATATTCCTGCAGAACTTTGTTTTACTTGTAAGCCAAGAAAATATGACAGTTCTCCTATCATGGACATTTCAAATTCTGTTTGCATAGAGTTAGCAAAACACTGGACAGATGATTCATTAGTACAGCCAAAAATAATATCATCTACATAAACCAAAACAACTAGTAAATTATCACCTTCAAACTTAATGTAAAGGTTATTGTCAACAGTACCTTTCTTGAACCCTTTTTCTTGTAAAAATTTTTCCAGTTTATAATATCAAGCTCGTGGTGCTTGTTTTAGTCCATATAAGGCCTTCTTTAGCTTAAAAAAATAATCAGGATTATTTTTCAATGAGAATCCTTCAGGTTGCTCCATATATACTTCTTCCTCTAGATATCCATTAAGAAATGCTGACTTAACATCCATCTGATAAACTTTAAAGTTTTTATGACATGAATAGGCAAGAAACATTCTGATGGCTTCCAATCTTCCCACTGGTGAAAAGGTTTTATCAAAGTCCTGACCTTCAACTTGTGCATACCCTTTACATACTAGTCTGGATTTATTTCTAACAACTTGACCTTTTTCATTCATTTTATTCTTGAACACCCATTTGGAACCTACTACATTCTTATCTTCAGGTCTAGGGATAAGCTCCCAAGTATTGCTCTTTTCAATTTGATCAAGATCTTCATTCATTGCTCTAATCCAATCATCATGATGACTGGCTTCATCAAAAAATTTAGGTTCGATCATAGATAAAAAAAGAAACATGAGACTGTTCTGAATCTTTAATTAATTTCTTTCTTGTCTAAACTCCTTTATTTATATCTCCAATTATCTGATTTTCAGGATGATTCTTTTTAACAATTTTGAGAGGTGTTTTTGCTTCTTTCTGTTGATTTATGTCAGCCTGAGAATTTGTATCTTCATCTGATTCAAATTCTTCTCTTTCTTATCCTTGGACCTGTTCATTTTCATCTTCAACTATATCTTTTGTTCTTGGTTCAGAACTGCTTATATTTCTGGCCAGGATTTCTTCATCAACTTGTATGTCTATACAATCCACCAGTTTATGCAATCTCTTATTGTAACATCTGTACCCTTTACTGTTTGTAGCATAACCCAAGAATATACCTTCATCTTCCCTATCATCATATTTTCCAATATTTTCATCATTATTCTTGATATAACATTTACTCCCAAATATTTTAAAATGCTTGATTGAAGCAGGTCTTCCAAACCATAGTTCATATGGAGTCTTGTCATTGTGTGGCCTGAGATGAGTTTTGTTAAGAATATGAACAGTTGTATGAATTTCTTCCACCCATTAAGTCATTGATCTAGACATTTGCTGAACTGGTCTATTCTACCTCTCAACAACTCCATTTTACTGTGGATTCCTTGGGATTGTGTACTCTCTTTTGATCCCATTTTTATCACAGAACTCTTTGAATTTCCTTGAACTAAACTCTCCTTCTCTATTAGATCTTACTGCCTTTAATCTTTTTCCTATTTGATTCTCAATCAAAGCCTTAAACACTTTGAATTTTTTAAATGCTTCAGATTTTTCCTTCAAAAAGGAAACCCATGTTAGTATAGAATAATCATCAATTATCAACATAAAATAATTTTGTTTTCCTGTACCTTCTTTCCTTGATGGTCCATATAAATCCATATGTACTAACTAAAGAGGTTTATCTATTGAAGGAAAGTTTTTCGATTTGAACTGAGTGCATGTAAGCTTTCCTATCTGACAGGGTTTACAAATAGAGTCGTATGGCTTTGATATTTTCGGAAGATATTTTACTGCCCCATTGTTTCTGAGCTTGATTATATGATCAAAATTTAAATGTCCAAGTCTCTTATGCCATAGCCAAATTTCATCATACTTTCTTAAGTGACATTATTCTCTATCTTCTTTCAGCACATATACATTATCATCTGTCCTTATGCCTTTAGCAACTAGCTGTCCTGAATTCATAGATTTTATTCTACAGTCTTTAGAAGAAAAAATGAACTCACATCCTCGATCAAAAACTTGACTGACACTGAGCAGATTATGTTTCAGACCTTCTAC
>JASDQU010108959.1:33871-60603 GCA_032191745.1 Picea mariana | reverse complement strand
TTCAGTAACCCTATGATGAAATCCATGGAAACCTCCTCCAAGCGTTGACTTGGGATGACTAATGGTTGTAAAAGACCTGGGGTCTTAATTGTTTCCACCTTATTTTGTTGGAAAACCAAACATTCTGCCACAAACCTTTGAACATCAATTTTAAGGCCATCCCAAAAAAAATCATTTTTGAACCTATGGTAGGTTTTCAAAAATATCGAGTGCCCTCCTACCGAAGAGGTGTGCAATTCCAATAGTACATTTTGTTTGATTTGGGACTTCTTACATAAATATAAGTAATATTTGTACCATAGTGAATCATTTTTCCATGTAAATGTATTTGATGCACTGGAATCCTGTTGCAATCTTTGAATGAGAGTCCACACGTTTTCGTCATTCTTCCATTCATCCATTGTTTCTATTATCCAATCGGGTTGGATGATAGATATAACACAGAGAAAGGCCTCAACATCTTCATCATTTCTTGAGAATGCATCTACCACAACATTTTGCTTCCCTTTTTTATAGATGATTTCAAAATCATAGCCCAATATCTTGGTCACCATTTTTTGTTGTTCTTCTGAAGATAGTATTTGTTCCAAGAAGTATTTAAGACTATCATGATCTTTTTTTACCTTGAAGTTCCTACCTATTAGGTAAGGGCATCATTTCTTCAATGCATGTAGTATTGCCATCATTTCCTTCTCATAAATGGGTTTGTGTAAGTCCCTTCCCTTGAGTGTTTGACTTTCAAAAGCCAGGGGCCTTCCTTCTTGCATTAGGACAGCACCAACTCCATTTCCCAAGGCATCACATTTCACAATAAATATTTTTGTGAAGTCTGGAGTGGTCAAGACAGGAGCTTTGCACATCACCTCTTTAAGTTGTTCAAAATATTTAGTTGCCTCTGGAGTCCATGAAAATGCATCCTTATTAGTTAGTGTCATTAAAGGTGTTGTTATTCTTCCATAGTGCCAAAAAAACTTGCGGCAGTAACCTATCAAACCCAAAAATCCTCTAAGATTCTTCAATGTTTTGGGAATCGGCCAGTGCATCATGGCCTTAATCTTGTTAGGGTCTACCTCGACACCTTCATGAGATACAATACGACCCAAATACTCTACCTCCTTCACCCCAAAGAAACATTTGCATGGTTTGGCATATAATTGTTGCTCCTTTAGTATTTGTAACACATTGTCAACATGTCGCACATGATCCTCCCAAGACTTGATATAGATTAGTATATCATCAAAAAATACGAACACAGATTTTCGAAGGAAGGGCCTAAAAATGCAATTCATCAACCCTTGGAATGTGGAAGGTGCATTTTTAAGGCCAAAAGGCATGACCAAAAATTCATAATGGCCTTCATGAGTTCGGAATGTTGTTTTTGGGATATCTTCTTCATTCATTCTAATCTGATGATACCCTGAACGAAGACCTAACTTTGTAAAATAGATTGCTCCATGTAGTTCACATAACAATTCATCAATGACGGGAATGGGAAACTTATATTTAATAGTGATCTTGTTGTGCTCTCTATAATCTGGACACATACGCCATGAGCCATCTTTCTTGAGTGCCATTACCACCGGTGCAGAGTAAGAACTTTGGCTAGGTCTAATAATGACATCCTCTAACATTTTGTCAACCATATGCTCAATTTCACTCTTCTGGGGCATAAGGGTATTTGTATGGCCTGATGTTACGAGGAAAAATCCTAGGAATTAGGTGAATAGCATGATCATGATTTTAAGTGGGTGGAAGACCTTTGGGAATATCTTCAAATACTTTGGAATTCTTATCAATAATCCCTTGGAGAGCTAGAGGAATAGATGGCTTAGATGTTTGAACATCTAGTGAGCATAGTTGTGCAATTACACCTTGATGCCCCTTTTTCAATAATTTTATCATGCCATTAGAGCTTATCACCTTACTAGGTTTCCCTGTGATACCTCTTAACTCAATTTTTTTTCCTTCCANGTGATAAAATTATTGAAAAAGGGGCAATTACACCTTGATGCCCCTTTTTCAATAATTTTATCATGCCATTAGAGCTTATCACCTTACTAGGTTTCCCTGTGATACCTCTTAACTCAATTTTTTTTCCTTCCAATGAAAATTTTAGGAAAAGTTCTTGAAAATTAAAAGTCATTGTTCCTAATGATTGTAACCTTTAGATTCCTAGTACGACATCAACACCACCCATGGGTATAGAAATCATTTGACTATTCATTACATATTCCCCCATAGTAAGATTGATCATATTGCATTTTCCTGAGCAATTGATAGTTCCTCCATTTTCAATCATTACTTGAAACTTTGGCACTAGATATACAAAGCAATTGAGAGCTTTGGCTACTTTATAGTGAATGAAATTATGAGTACTACCATAATCAATTAGGACTAATACCTTTTTCTTTTTTATATATCCTTCGATCTTGAGGGTTTGATGAGTGTTAATTCCAGCCAATGCATTACACGATATCGTGGGAGTCAACTCTTCAAAAGAAATAGCTTCTACGTTTTCATCTTGAGATGGTTCTTGTTCTTGTTCTTGTTCCTATTATTCTTCCTCTTCACAATCTATGTAGAATAATTTCTTCTCACCACACTTATATCCCTTACTATACTTGCTATCACAATTAAAGCATAAACCTTTTGCTTTTCTTTCCTCCACTTGTTGAGGTGTCAACCTTGTAGGTTGAGGTGTTTTAGAAGAAGGAGAATTNTCGATAGATGTTAGGAGTGGTCCTTCTAGTAGCCATAGCCATATTTTTACTTTCAACATTTCTTGCCACCCTAAATGCATCCTCCAATGATTTGGGTTCCCAAAGGCGAACCTCATGTTGAATGTTATCCCTTAAAGTTCTTATGAATACATCAATCAAGTGATCATCTAGAATATATGTTACCTTTATATTCAATCTTTGGAAGTTCTCAATGTGCTCTGTAACTGAACCCTTTTGCTTGAAATTTATCAATTGGCTAAAGAAAGTATTTATCTTTGTATCCTCATAGTGTGCTATCATTTCTTCCATGAAAATTGCCAAGTGACAAGTGATTTGCAAGAACAAAGCCATTGATACCACACAAATTGATTGGGTTCTAAATATAAAGAAGCAATTCGTACCTTTTTTGTATGTGGCACATAATGTAGATCAAAGAATTGTTCCATCTGAAGTATCCATGTGATTGGTCATTTCCATCAAACTTCCTCATATCGATCTTAGGAATGTGGTTGGTCTTCAACCCAAAGTTGGAGTTTCTCCATTCTTGATTCATCTTCCTTGTGTCCTCATCATGAATTCCATAGGATACATTTTCACTTTCAAGTGTCCTCTCTATTAGGAAATTTTTCAATCCTTCCATGATATCCCTTTTTAAACCATCCATCATCCCTTGTAGTTCATCTTTTGTCACTGTCTTTTTTTGTAAATCACTTATGTCCCTACGCATTTCTTCACCTTCATCAAGAGTCCAAGTAGGACTGTTTGGAGGCTTATTTGGTGTAGAAGTTCCCTTTTTTGGTGGCATGTTGGCAAAGTATCACTTTTAAACCTTGATTTTGAGGAGGTTCTACTAGACAATATTTCTTCAGTTGTATCTCCAAAATTTCGGCCCTTCTGGGTATGAAATTTATTTTTTTGTAGTTCTCTGATATTTCTTCTTTGCAATGCCACAAGTATGATCAAAATTGGATGTGCCAAGTGGAATTTATGGTAACTTCCCCACAACTTGCTTATTTTTTTCCTTTCCATGAGATCTCACTTGTATAGCATTCCCCGCACAAAATAATTGATATAAAATTCTGAAAATTGTACCAGAAATACTACAAACAATCCACTATCCAATGCAACTAGTCTCACTCAATTTGGATACTCTAGGAATAATTTATGATTGTTTTACTCGGAACACCTGCTTGAGACTAGTCAATAGGACTAGTCATATACCCTATCTTCCACAGGGTGTATCTACAAATGTAAGATGACCCAGAAGCTGAATTTTTTATCACCAATACTTTAATAATTTCTATGAATATCCTGCAGATTTCAAAGTCTGAAACGTTACAGAAAAAAAATTATAGCAAAAATTTTGTGATGACTCAATTCAAGATGATTCCATAACCCTATCTTACATAGGTTGTATATCTGAAAGTATAAGGCCTCTGGAGCTGAAATTTGAACCCAACGTACCTTGATCCATCTACTAAATATCCTCCAAGGGGTTCCTTCTTAAACATCATAGAAAAAAATTATAGCGAAAATTCTAAGGTGTCTCAGATGTAGCAGCAAAACTTCAAGACTTTGAGCTCTGATACCATATGTTAAGAACCAAATATCAATATAGCATAGAACAACCTCAAAATAAGTACTCAACGCCTTGAAAAAGAGAGAAATTCAAATAATAAGCCTCTTTGAGGGGGCAACCTCCTTATACACCACATAAATTTCCAAATATCAGATGATTCCAAATGAAAATGTCTCCTTGGTATATATAGGAGACTAGGAGGTACAATTACAACTAATGGACCCAAGATGACATAAATAAAGTAACATTACTAATGTAATATGCCCCAATTAAGGGGTAATGTGCCACTATTTAGGGCTTAACAAATTCAAATAAAGGTTAAAACTTCAAAGGTAAGACAAACTTCCATACCATGACAAGATAGGTGGCATAATCAGAAGAAGACACGTGGTTGAGGATCTCCACATGGACAGCATCATCACATACCACATGGCGTCTGAGAATGATATTTGGCCCTATAGGAAGGTGCCATGTGGACAAGAATATCCATGTCATCCAGGAATCTTCAGAGAATCTTTGCACATAACTCGAGGTATATGAGGTGTTTGTAAAGGATGATTCAAAGATCGAGAATCAAGTCCCCGGCTCACTTAGTTTTCGAAGTCGTCGACCCCATCAGTTGATTTGTGCACTAACTTAGTGTTTGCCTAACCCAATTCACAATTCAAACAAAGGGTTTTTTCCCTTCAAAGGAAAGGAAAAATTTCATACCACAACGGGATGGGTGGCATCATCAAGAGAAGAAATGTGGATCAATAACTCCATGTAGATAGTGTCATCACCTGCTATGTGGAGTCCGAGAGTGACAGGTAGCCCTATGGGAAGGTGCCACATGAACAAAATCTCCACATCAGCAAGGGGATCTTCTAAGAATATTTGCATGTAGTTCAAGGAGTTTGAGGGGTTCACAAAGGTCGATTCAAAGATCAGGCTCAATGCCCCTATTGATCCCTTGGGTCACCTACTTAGTATTCAAGGCCATCGATTGAATGATTGGGCTCGATGACCCCATCGAGCCCTTTTTGCACTAACTTAGTGTCTGTGTGGCCCAATTCACAGTTAGAACAAAGGGTTTTTTCCTCCAAAGGAAAAGCAAACTTCCATACCACAACAGGACAAGTTGCACAAACATGAGAGAGGCATGGACTAGGAACTCCACGTGGACAACATCATCACCTACCATGTGGATTCCGAGAGTGACAAGTGGCCCTATGGAAAGGCACCATGCGCACTGAATCTTGACATCATCAAGGGGATCTTTAGAGAATATTTGCATGCAACTCGAGGAGTTCAAGGTGTTCACAAAGGTATATTTAAAGATCAAACTCAATGCTCCCATCAAACTCCAAGCTCATTTGTTAAGAGTTCGAACTGGTTGATTCCCAATTCAAGCCCGATGGAGACATCGGGCCCCTTATACATTGTTTTAACCATTAATTTCCATATCGAGCTCAATGACTCCATCGAGCCACTTATACACTATTTGAACTATTTCCCTAGACTGATTTCAGAGTTTGAACGCATTCACGGGCTTTCAGTTACATGGGCAGACAACTATCCATACTCCAGGGGAAGAAGTGGCCCAAGGAGAAGAGCACACCTAAACAAGGACCTCCAAGTGTGCAACTTAATCGTTCACCAAGAGGATTTCACACGCACGCTTCTAATTTCACAGGGTTAAGAGAGAGTGGAGGGCCCCTAAGCTTAAGTTAGCTAAGAGTTCAGTTAAACAACCCCCTAAATCAAAGACCCGAGTGAAATTAGCAAGCTAAAAGCACCTTCAAAACTTAATATTGGGAGCGCTTTTTCAAGCAGTATGTAAATACCCAAAGTTAATGCTTTTACAGAGGTTATTCACTTTGAGATGTTAATTTCTACAGTTGAAGAGGGTGAACATAGAGACCAAAGCCATCAAAAATCAAAGATTTCCCTGAAGTATCACAATTTTGCAACATCGGATGGCTTTCTCTTCCTTTTGCTTCTCATCTTCTCCATTCTTATTCTGATTGTAAGCATTATCTAAGTAACAGGATCTGTAGAGGAGAGCAGAAATCCCAAGACAATGTTCTCTATAATCCCAATCCATGGTGTATTTTCTTATTAATATAATGGTTGTTTTAGATTTGAGACTTTCATAGTCCCAAACCATGAAAGTTTTGTTTGCTTAGCAAACTATTGGATTTGTTGTGAGATCGGGACTGAGGTTGTAGCCACTAGTTTATAATTAATTCAAGCAAGTTATGATGTGTTTATCTCCTTCATTTTCTGTCTTAAATAATGTTGAATGAGCTAATGGATATATGTTGTGTCTTGCCCATTAGTTTTCTTTTTGATAAATATGTGCTAGGAAAGCAGTTTTTCCTCCTCTTGTGCCCATATGTGTTTTATTTGAGTCATTTTCCTTGTTTAACTAGAAGTCAATGCCCAAGGTTGAAAAGATCATTCCTATGGTTGAAATCCTATCAAAACGCCCGACCAGTTGTCCTCCCTTTGAATTTCCTCCAAACTTAAAACCAAACACCTTAATTTTGTTTGAATACCATAGCAAAGATTGACTCCATGCACCCACTTTCTTTGTGATAAATCCAATATGAGATTAATCTATTAAATAGGTTGGCCTTGAGTAATAGACATGGACTCTTGCCTCAAGAAAAACTGAGGGTATCCCCCCTCTGGCTCGAAGGCCTAGAGCGACACAAAAAGGTGCATTCTGCACACAAAGAGTAAGAAATATCTTGGGGAAAATATTAAAAAGAGAAAAGATGAAGTTGCAAAGGACCAACTTGAATCAAAGAAACCAAAGGCAAGATAAGAATCCAAATCACGGAGACCATCATCTGTGGCCAAGGTGTCTTTTCCCTCCACTCGAGTCCCTTCCTAGATCACCCCCACTCTTTCTAACTCCTCAACAAAGATTGTGCCAAGATTTAGTTCACCTTCTCCATTCATGCATTCTCTTTCTATATCTTTTCCCTCTACAAATGCTAGTACACAAGGCATATACCACTCAATTTTTAGTATGAGCCTTCATCTCATCCACCTCATTAGATTTCCACTATAAACCCTTTCCTCAGCATAGCCCACTTCCACCTCCCCCTTCACTACTTGTTATTAATCCTCTAGTCCCCATGCCCCAATTTCATACTCCATTTAATACTCCATGCCTAATACAACTATGGCAAGCCTCAAATTACTTGAATGAATTTTCACAAAAGAGAATAAGTAGCAGGAAATACAAAAAGAAAAATCATACTCCCCTCCTTCCAATTGCCTATCCCAACAAAGGTTCCTTACAACGCATGATGTTGAGGGTGGAAAGCTCCTCGTAGATTTCTTGGAGCCTAAGGTCATCAAGGTGAAGTGGGATGGCTCCTCAAGATTATAATACCATTATTGTAAGTGTAGATATGTCCAAGGCCCCACCCAAAGACCAAATCAGATTTCACAAGGAATTCTCCAAAGGAATTTATCAAGGTTTTGAAAAGATAACAACAAATCTAATGAAGATGTGTAAGCTTATTGACAAGTTGAAGCAGAATGTCGACAACTAGAAAACCTATGAATAGAACGAAAGATAACCAAATCAAAGAACTAAAACTAAATTGGCTACTAAAGATGTTGTTTCTAGTGAATTGACTAGATCACTAGAGGCCATTGTTGTCAAAGACTCGTTGAAGGCGGAAAATGAGGAGTTGGCATCAAAACAAAGGGTCTTGAACAAGTGAGTACAAGAGCTATAAGGACAATTGGATCAGCTCACCTTGACAAAGGACCGAGCCTGGGATCATTTGTTGAACTTAACAACCTGCTACCCCCAAGGGAAATCATCAACCGAGAAGAAGTAGTGGGCAGGCTAATACAACCAAAAACAATTGGGTCGTTACAATATATAAGACAACACATGGGACCCAAACGTGTGGGCAACACCAAAGAAGAGCTTAAAAACACAAAAGAGAAGAACAAAGAAATATTTGGGAGATCAAAGCAAGAGCACGTGAGAGAACTTAGATTTCCCATCCTATGAAGTCTAAACAGAGGATCCATTACTATGTTTATGATCTATGTCCTCCTAGTACTAGTGTCATCTCTTTTCTTCTCATATATGCCCAAGGGATCTTAAACCATTGAATTAATGAAAGATTGTGGTTGTCCCCCTAGAATCATGTTTATATGAGATCATGAAAGTTACTGAAGATTTTGGTATTCAGGATTTTGGACCCATTTTCACCCTGGTGAAATAAAATCTAAGAGATCTCCATGATATTTTGATGCAGGCAATGGTTTCTTTGTCTCTATGTTGTACATTTGAATTATTGGATTCATTGTTTAATGGCCAATATGCTTTATATTTTGTCCATGGGTGAAAGAGAACTAGTACTTGTTATGCTCTCTCTACAATTTGTAAATATATTAAGTCTTCTTTCATTCCTCTACACTTACATACACTTAATATATTTTATCATAAACAAAGGATAAAGGTACGCAATGGAAAGGCTCTCATTGTGATTATATACTCAAAACTCTACTCATTTTGTTTATATACCCCTAAAAATATTCTCCCAATAATATTATAGTGATACAAGCTTCAATTTTATATTTTATGACATAAAGGGATGACCCCATTTGGTCTAAGATTTTATACCAATGCCTAGAATGGAGAGGTTTCTACCTCTTTCCCTTCTCTGACACATCAGATCGACCTAAGCATGAGGACCCCTCTCCCCACCACTCTCCCACTTGTATTCTCTACTCTCGTGAGGCACAACCCATCAATGTTGACCCACCCCCTTCTCCACCAAGAGGCATTGTCATGCTTGTGCCTCCACCCACTCTTGAATAAGTAACTACTCATGGTGATGAAGTGCCTCTCAATATTTCATCTCAACGTTACCCCAACAAATAGTTGATTGATGAAGACACTCCCAACAATTGAATCTAGCATAGTCATCCCATGCTGACCTAAACAAGTGAAGTACTTAACCACACTTCACCCCAACAACGCAAGTACATTATCAAGCAGGCCTCGTGACTATAATTCCAACAATACCAAAGCACTAGCATAACCCCACAGTACCAATAGTTGGAGTTCTTGACAGATCGAGAGTTGTGTCCTATTCAATGCACCAAAGACAAGGTTGCTCCTCTCACGTCACACTCTTAAGCATTGATCTAGATCCACTTGATTTCTATTGTGAGGATTTTGTTTTGTTCAAGAACAAGATGGTGCAAAGATAGCAGAAGATGTAGTTTGATGATCCCTTTGAAGCCTTGTGTACCTTCAAATGTACAATGGTAGAATTCCAAATAGTCAGAATGTCAATATTGTTAAGAAATGCGATCAATTAAAAGAAGAAAATGCAGCCTTAGGGAAGCAAAATCACAAAACAAAGTTCTCTCTCGGCCAACGCAAAAGCCGCATTAGAACAAAAGGCCACTATTCTGACAAAGACTTGGGCAACACTCACAAACACCCAACAAGATATAAAGGAAGACAATGAATTGGTTAGGAATGCCCAAGATTTTGAACACAATTTTGAAGGAAAGAAAAATGGTTTAGTTAAGATAACATAAGATTGCACAAAAGCAGAGACCTGGGCATAATGTCTAAACGCACATCTTAGAGACCTAGAAACTCAAATGAAAGGTCTTGAGGTAGAGAAACAAGCCCTCTCAACCAGGGTTCAAGACACTAGAGTCACACTTSAAGTAGCTATGCCAAGTAAACCCCAAAGTCATAGAAACTAAAGTTGATGTGTAGTTGTTCTACAAGAGCCACATCCCCCATCAATTTTTTTATCGTCGACCCTTTGTAACCGTGGTCGATCGACCCATAGAAATCAGAGTTTCAATTTATTTTCTTCCGAGTCAATCCAGCCAAGTCAATTGGGGAGACCGATGCCTAACCCCAAATAAGGCACATCCTTTACTTTCATCAAGTAATCCTTGCACCGAGAAGAATGCCCGCCTAAAGCGCATCAACTCACGTTTGGCCAGCTAACAATATTCCACTCTGGTACATCAATGAGGGTCTCCTTGTTCCCGATCCATCTCCAAATCTAGTTTCAAAGCCAATTGTTTACTCAGCAGAGGAACCGAGCCCCACACCTATTCCATTGATCAACCACTGAAACCCATTTTAATTTTTCCTTTCATAAACTTTCCCTAAGATTTGAAATTTAGAAATATCAAAATCCTTTTTTTTAATATATTATTTAATAAAAACAAATGACTTATCTCCATTTTTCAATTTTGTTGTGGGTTTTTGTGCCTAGTGCACCCTCCATTGCTTCATTATCCTCTATTGTTCATGTGACTATTTGCCTCACACTCTACTAATGCTTCTCATGCACCAAATTCCTCTCGTGTTATGTGCCAACGATGAGCCTTATCCAGTGAACATGCCTCCTATATGTCAGTTATCTACCTTGACTCTAAATTGTCAGATGCCCACTCCTTTACCATGGTTATAACCTTTCAAATGCCAACCTTTAGCTCATATATCATGTTAAAGTTACACACACATGCAAAATACTTGCAAAGAAAGAAATGGAATTTATATTAATGTCCACTAAAGACCAAACTAGGCCAAAGGCACTAGAGTGTACATCCTTCAAAAGGCACCGATATAAGAAAAGAGGGAAGAGAGAGAGAGAGAGAGAGAGAGAGAGAGAAGATTCGATAATTTTATTAATGTCCAATAGCTTACCACAAAAGTAGGTCAATGGGACTAAAAGATTACCTTCAATGCAGGTATAAGTTGGGAGTGCAAAAACAACTCCTATAACAATATTGAAAACAAGAAAAGATAGTGTCCAACTAAAAGCTAAATGTATAACTAAGAGAAGATATAAATAAAATGCAAGTGCAAGGAAGATGCTAAAAACTTATGAGTCTCAATGTTGAACAAAATGGAGAATATCAAGGCCTGCTAGGGCTGGGACTAGTTGTCAAGAACTGGAGCTAGGAGCTTGCCCACATTTCATCTTATGACATGCCCTCCACCCTCAAATCAACAAGGGATACACCTCCCTTGCCCTTCTTGAGAGATAGTGTTTCCAAAACCATATCCAGGATATCTCGTCCAAGATGCAGTTCTTGGACACAATTATTAGGCCACAATACTTTATGGTTCTAAGGCCTAGGGACCAGGTTTGCTCGAACTGATTAGGCTAAGATAGAGAAATTCCAGCCCCTACTCGTAGGTGCAACATCCAATGCAAGTAGATTGTCCCCTAGCCCATTGTTTAGGGGGATTTTGGGTACCAACCTTGTCGCCTTGAGGCCATCTTTTGACAAGTCTCATTCCTTCGAAGAGTCTAGATTTTGGGGGACTCAACCTCTAAGAGGGATCAACATCCCTATTTTGCACTTAGTTCTTCAAAGGCCATTGCCTCAACCAACCCCCCAAGGCACACCCAATGTTGGCTCTAAAAGGTGTCTTGGTTACTTCAGTCTACAACAATCTCTCCATAGCATCTTCCCCCTTTTAAGTACTCCCTAGATGCACAGTTACCTCCTACCCTCCAAGCAAGACATGAACTAGGCAATAAGAGTAATGCCTCGTGAGAGAGGCAAGCACCTACACAATCACCTGTTGTATTAAGATGTAACACGGAACTACTTAGCCCTACCTATTGTATTAAGACATAATTTAGAAATAATTAGTCCCTTATATGTCCTAACTTTATTTTATAATATGACATGTGACTTAGTTGACAACTTTAATCACTTAATCATTTAATCTCCTCACAAATACAAGATATGACCATTATTTTATATTCTCTAGTAATTATTGTTGGACTACAATTGTTGCTAGACCAAAACCCACAGGCATTAGTCTCATCAACAATCGTCGGAAATAGGATTCATGAGAGGAGGTTAACCCATGTCGCGAAACTCGCGAGAAGCGCTAAACCCAATGTCCAACAATCTCCCCCCCATAGCGTGCCAGGGAAGTTTCGAACTCGAGACCTGTCGCTCCGATACCATTTGTTGGACTACGATTGTCGTTAGACCAAAAACCGCAGGCATTAGTCTCTGCCACAATCGTCGAAATTAGGATCCACAAGAGGAGGTTAACCCATGTCGCGAAACTCGTGGAAAGCACTAAACCCAATGTCCAATAATTATAACCCATTTTACTCAATTAGTATGACCCACTCCCCATGAGACCATACATTTCTAGATAACACAGCTAAGAGCACAAATAAGCCACTTGTACCTTGTGTCATGAAATAACCAAGTAGCTCTTACTCATATAGCCTAGAGTAAAGTTCATAGAGTAATGGAATTATTATCTAGATTCTATTCCAATATGTACACTCATTCCTTCTGTTTAAAGGCCAAACAACCCACATTAATGATTTGATAGGGGTGTTGCGTCTACAGCAATACTATTCTAGCTATTAGCATTTGATAATGAGTACAATGGATTAATACTTAATCATTCAACATGATGAGCTATCTTGTCTCTAGTTATAAAAAATTTAAGATTGGATTAGCAATAACTCTTAAAAAAAGGTCACGTCTTCTACTAGGAGGCTATATTCTATTTATAGGAAAAAAAACATAACATAGGTTTCTCTATCTCACTCAAAATCTGTATTCACAAAAAATAAATCTACTGAGGTTTGAAGACTAAGCATTCATTGGCCGAAGGGCACTTCCTGTCAGCTCATGCATATACTTATATGATCTGTGATTTATACTCGGATTCAGCAGATTGACTAGAGGCATTCACCAAATAACTATAAAGAGTAGAATATCCATGTATGCATCGCATGCATGCTAATACAGAGGTGAACTATACAACACGTACAATTTGCATCCCAATTGATTTGGGAGCATCATTTTAAATCAATTAACCTGTCTTCGAGTATATCAATGGGTTGATGTAATGAGATACCATCATCCAAATGAGTTATCAAGGAAAAAATGGAAAGAGAATAATACTCATTATTTCAGTATGCAACTCACCAGTGAAGATTTTAATCCCAGTTGGCCATAATGCCATTCTAGACGAAGGTTCACGCAGTAAAAGCAGATTCGTGCTGCATTTCTAAAGCACAAATATTATGTTGCACAGCTAACAGGAAGCCTCAAGTCCTTTAGAAATTTAGTGAACTGAAGACAATGCAAAGATAGAAACTGAAATAATCCTTACTGAGAAGAAGAAAATAATAAACAGCTTGTGCTTCTAGTTTATGGTACAAAAGTCACCAATAATTGCCACATGAACAAAAACCATTCTTAAAGTAATGGAACCTGTTTGCATCCCTTACAATGATTTCTCGCTGAACTAACTTGGAGATGAACTTTGTGGCAGTGTGGCAATCAACACACATACGAAGGTTCTTGATGATACGAATAAGTTTGGTGGGTGGTGTGCTAATAAGCCCGAATGCAATGGCTAACTTCTCRCTGTGGTGGCAAAGAATATGCTGTTTCTGCTCATCATCCACATCATGAAGCACGAAGTCTGTATTGGCCACATATCCGGCTTCCTTCATCTCCCCAGCTAATCTTTCAAYCATTGCATATATCTCCTCTGTTTGAGRATGCGATTTATCCCCTACATGAAATGTGTGCACCTTTTTCTCGACCTCAATCCAACTACACCCTGGCTCCTTATTTATACCCCTCTCTTTCATTACTTTTCTCACTTTTGATGCATCATCCCACCTGCCTGCTGCAGCATAGATATTTGCCAGAACAACATATGCTCCAGCCCTTTTAGAATTTAATTTGAAAAGCTGTTCTGCTGCAAGTTTCCCCAATTCTATGTTGTCATGGACTCTGCAGGCACCAAGCAAGGCTCCCCACACATCAGCACCAGGCTCAACTGGCATTTTGTTGATGAAGTTGTGTGCCTCGTCCAACTGTCCAGCTCTCCCGAGAAGGTCAACCATGCAAGCATAGTGTTCTTGTGCTGGTATAAGAGAATATATTTGAATCATGGTGTTGAAGTAGTACCAGCCCTGGTCCACCCAGCCTGCATGGCTGCATGCAGATAGAACGCTAATGAAGGTAATGAGGTTTGGCATGGTGTCTGAGTGCTGCATTTGTTCAAACACTTGGATGGCGTCCATGGCATGACCGTGTTTTCCGTGTCCATCAATTATTGCAGTCCATGAGATGACATTTTTGTCGGGCATTCTGTCAAATGTTTGCTGTGCCGATGCGAGGCTGCCACATTTGGCATACATGTCAACGAGGGCGCTCCCCAACATGACAGAATCCGACTGAAAAGAACTTTTAATCAAATGAGTATGAAGCTGCTTACCTTGTTCAAGAGCAGCAAGGTCAGAACATGCTCTAAGAATGCTGAGAAAAGTAGATGGACTTGGTCTAACACCTACCCTCTGCATTCGGGTATAGAGAATCAATGCCTCCTCACCAAGTCTGTGTTGAGCATACCCTTCAATCATGGCATTCCACGAGACCACATCTCGTTCAGGCATTGCCTCAAAAACGTGAAGCGCATCTGCCAACCTCCCACATTTTGCATATCCTGYAATCATTGCGGTCCATGAAACCACGTTTCTTTGGGACATTTYGTCAAACACTTGGCGTGCATAATCCATATGCCCAGATTTTGCATAAGCATCAATAAGCGTAGACAACAAAACAACATCCCCCTCGAATCCATTTCTATATATTTGAAGGTGAACTTCTCTGTGCTTGTGTTTGGTTTTGACCTCTTTGTCTTCCAGAGCGCATGCCCTCAGAACACTGGCCAAGGTGAAGGGATCGAGTCGCTGTCCCTGTCTCTGCATTTGCATTTGGAGAAAAATCACCAGGGCTTCAGTAGGATTGCCCTGCTGAACATATCCACTGATTATTGCATTCCATGACACCACGTTTCGTTCAGACATTTTGTCAAACATTTCGCGCGCATCTGCGATAAACCCGCATTTAACATACAAAATGAGGAATTTGGTTTGTAAATAAACATCCGCCTTGTATCCCGTTTTCATCATATGAAGTTGGATTCGTTTACCCTCTGCCAGGGCTTTTATATCAACGCACCACTGTAAAAGAGAGGCATATACGCTCATATCTATCTCAACAAAACCCATATTAACATGAATCATATCAACCGCTTTTTTCAGTCTTGCCAATGCCATTTGGGCTACAACGGAAACAGCTCATACTAATTGATGGTTTGCAGTGAGGATTGCGTGCCAGGCGTATGCAAGAACCATTGCCGTACCTCTGTACCCCAAATTTCAAACCAAAGCAAAATGAAATGCCAGCGAAAAGAAAATCCGACAAATACAATGGAAGAAGACGCCTTCCACATTTCAGATTTTCGGTTGTTATTCTTCTGGGCATTCTCCATATTTACCACTTCGTGAATGGTGCAATACCATCTCATGCGGTCAATTCGGATGAGGATCACATGATGCAAACATTTTATAAAAAGTAGAGAAAGAGTATCTGGGTAACAAAACACTTATCCTCGGCAGTGATGTTAAGAAATTTCAGTGAAGTGACATGACACCATCGCCATGTAACTTCCATTATTATGAACATCACATAGGGAAAATCTACAAAGAGAACTTAAGGTGTGAGATCGGTACTATACGCAACGTTAGTACTATTAGAAGATCTCATATTAACCTTAAGATATGTTTTTCAAAATTAATTTCTATGTTGGTTCGTTGTCATAAGGTTGGAAGGGTACATCACCCTTGGATAGAGGTCCACTTTGGTGGACTTTTGGATGCATCGGTCTTTGCTAAGTTACAAGTTATTGGTATATCTAGCTTGTGGGCTGTTGGATATATTCTTGGATTATATTGGCAGTGAATAGGCATGATCTTGGGCCTAGCCCATATCAAACCTGCGAGTTATCGATTTCCATGGTTCTAAAAAAAAAAACTACAAAGAGAGCTGAAGGAGTGAGACCGATACTATAGGCAACGTTAGTACTAGCAAAAGATCGCATATTAACCTTAAGACATGCTTTTCAAAATTAACTTCCATGTTAACAAAAGTTGTGGGTTAAATGCATTCTCAATTGCTTTGCTTTGTGTTGCTTTGTTTTTGTTGTTCAAAATAACCTGGTGTTTTTTTTCCCTAAAATCCAACTAGGATCATTTTGGATTGATGGAGTTGCAAATATTAGATGTTAACATTGCACAATTTGATTGCAATAGGGGTATTTAAGGGTGTTGAATTAATTTATGCATTAAAAACAACAATTTCATCGATCCAAATTTACAGCCCGAGTGGGCCTAATGGTTAAGAACATGTGTTTCCTCTTAAGAGGTCACATGTTCAAATCCAGAGGGGGGTAGGGTATGTATACCTTCGTAGACTTTACCAGTCAAATCGTTGGGCGGAGGGGGGTCCCTTGTCCCACAAACAAGGGGGTCTCATACACCAATTTGGTGTGCTGGCTTGGCTGTGACCTTAAAAATAGATTATTATTATTATTATTATATAATTTTGGCAAAGATTGTCTGGACAGATTTCAATGACAGCAAATCAAAAAAGCTCAAACAGGTAGAATGTTTAGCCTTATTAACAAAACTTTTGGCGTCATTAATGCATTATAAAAAGTGGACAAATTTGGTCATTTTTTTAATCCAACAAGGTAAAGTTCAGTGGTGATCTACTCATTTTTTTCAAATTCGAGAAATATAAGTCATCTTAAAATGGGCCATAACCCTTCAGGATAATGTTCCATTGTCAAAGCCCTTGGGGTGTAGAACAGTCGATGATGGAATGTACTGTTAAGGAACTTTGTTATGTGAAGTCACTGGTTCAAAACCCTTGACTTACCTTGTGTGCAGCATGAGGGGCTACGTTGGCATGCTTGGAGGTTCTAGTGGTAGCAGTTGGATAACACGACCCCATGTCATGCGAGTACATGCCTGACTAGTTGTTGATTCCGCCAGTCACAAAAAAAAGTGTTCCATTGTCAACATTCCCATCAATCAATTGGAACTTGACTTCCAACAAAATTCATTCCAAATTTGGGGAAAATTTTCCTCCGAAAACTAAGTGATTATATTCACTTCTTAACCTACTCCATTATAAATCACTTGTGTCTTGAAATGTTATGTATATTAGATTATGGAATAAGCTAATCTTGTAGCAAATGGGTCCTCTTTCCGATCACAAATCTAGAAAGAATACAACAAAAATTAGAGGCATGAACAAAGTTATGCCATGATCCAATGCTTGTTTATGGTGAAAAAATGCCTTTATGGGTTATGCCCAATTTTGAATCAACCCAGATTATCAAGAAATTAATCAAAGTTTTGGATCAATGAGAACTCCAACTTTTTGTATCGCCAAATTTTGACAAGTGGAGGGAAGTTTACTACAAGATTAAACAGTCACTTAGATTATCCATAATAACCTACTCAATTAAAAGGAGAGTATTGATGTGGAATGAAGTCTCAATGTAAAGATATATTACTATGGTAGTAAAACTTGCAATTATTATGACATTACATAGATAACAACCACAAGTCAAGCCCAAGGGGTTAGCTCAATTGGTTGTCATCAATGTTGTTGGGAATTTGGCTAGTTTTATGCTAGCAGGTGCTCATTTTGAATCCCCCTAGGTTAGGTGCACTAGTATATGTTGATAGTTTACTAGGGGCAACATCCACTAATGTGGGGACACATCCCTTGGGTTTCCCTACAAGGTTTTCCTTGGGAAAAAAATGACCATGAGCCAAATTAATCCCGAGGGTTAGATCAAACGATTGAACCGTTTGCTTGGGACATGTTGTTAATAAGGCCATAAGTCACAGATTCAAATTAGGTCAAGTCCCTATGGATTACCAACCAATATTGTGGTTGGTGGTCAAGCCACCTTCCATTTGAAATTCTAGGGAAGTGGGGGTAATCTCGCGAGGTTTTCCTTGGAAAAAAATAGTCACAAGCCAAATTAAAAGGAGTGTATTAATATGGAACAAGATCCCAACATAAAGATACCCTAGTACTATAACTTAATATTATTATGTCATCACATAGATAACAACCACAAGCCAAGCTCTTGTCTCTATTATATGTTATAACTAAAGCAAGGTCAACAATTTGCTTGTTGAATGATCATTCTATACATTAGTTACAAAACTTATTACTTCTTAGAGGGAGGAATTAGCATTGCTTCTTTCATAGATACATAATCAAGGCCCTTTATCGATGAGGAATTAATGAATGCTTCTTTAATAGCCTTTCACATAAAGTGACAATGAAAAAATGGATACCAAAATTATGCACATAAAGGTTGAGCTTCCAAGCACTATTTTTGCTTGCAAAGAGATGGCAATGTGAGTTGATGGAGGGTCGAAGGTTTGCCCAAGGTTTGTTCAAAAAAAAATTCACAACAAATGGGTCCATCGAGTGTGTCAAATCACCCCAGGATTGTAGGTGATTCTCAAGGATTTTCCTTAGCTTGTTCTTTGCATGGTACCATAATTCTTATGGAATCCAAGTAACAGCATTGGATTTCCAAAAAGTTTGGAGGGTAATAAATTTAGCATAGGGGTAAGGATGGGGAACCACCCTATCGCAAATGTCACCAACAAAGAGGAAGGAAAGAGTGCAGTTGCCACTCAGTTTTAAGGCAAAACCACAAAACCACAAAACCTTGGGGGAGAGGAAGAGAGGAAGAAAAGAGAAGGGAGAAATACCTCTAGATTAATTAGGTTTTAATATTAATTTGTTATCTAGGTTTGTAGTTTAATTAGGATTTACAACAAGTAATTAACAACAAATTAATAAAGGAAATGCAAGTTAACCTAGGGTCAATACCAATTTTCTTTGGTGAACTAATTAAACTAAGTGTTGGAAAAAAGAGAGAGAGGAGAAAATGAAACAAATCACCGGAATAAGAGATGGTGTAGGTGATAAAGCTTCTTGGGTTGAAAACTAAAGTTGTCGAGGCTCTTAGAGTGTTCCACCCTCTAAACAATCCTCCACTTGCAACTCACTCTTCCTATAAAACAAAATTGCACCAATTTTAAATATAAAGTAATAAAAACAGTAGATCTTCCACATAATGATATAACATGTATTAAATAGAGAATTAAGTGCCCTAAAAAGGGTTTGAAAATACTCCCCTTGCCCTGGCTATGTTGAAACCTCCCTTGATGTTATAAGGTTGAATTTCCCAAGGTATGAGAGGACTAAGTCTTTTGAGATGCCATAGAATGAGACAACAAGCCTAGAAGGTTGGAACCAAAATAATAGCAAGAGACCCCCTGTTGAGGTGTTGGAGAAGACAAGTACAAGTATCCCAAGAGCCTAGTGAGTGAATTAGGAAGTTAGATTGAGATTTGACACCAATATGAGTGTGTTCCTGTAAGATAGGGTTTAAGAGATAAAATATTCAAAGAGGAATCGAAGAGGCATTGAATGGTATAAATAGGTTAAGCAATGTCCTTAAGGAGTAAGTGAATGGAAAATTGATCATTAGAGAGAGAGACTTGTATGAAAAATTCAAACATCATTATTTGACTACATCTTGTGAGTTTTTTAGGTCATAACATGGGTTTCCCCCCTAAAATAGGCTCTATGTTCCATGAGCCATGAGACACGGTTGTGATGCACCCAGGAAATTCATGGTTCACTCAATGCCTCAAGACCAAGAAAGGGTAAAGAATATTTGATTCATTTGATCGTATAAGTACCAAACCAAAATGGATTTGGGTCACAGTAGACCTGTAATGAAGCATCCTAGGTAATTATGGACTTGAATAAGGGCTCACACCCCAAATTAGATCCATAGAGTAAGGAAATACCTAAATGAGTATTGTAAATCATCCCAACTAACTATGGTCCTAATCAGGGGCTTACACCCAAACTGGACCCATAGATTAAGGAAAGGCTCCAAACAAGTGCCCTAAAGGATCAAAATGAACAAAATCAATGACGAAAGGCTAAAGGACAAGAGAGGATAGGTGACAAAGGACCCTACCTAAGCACTAGACATCCCCAACAAGTCATACATCTATACTAAGGTAAGGGGGGATAAATTGAGGAGTGAAGTGTTTCTTGAGAGTTTCTCTAAGTTTTGCAAATTCTCAAAAGATTTTCTCTTCAAGTTATCACATGTAAGTTGTTAGTAGAAAAAAATACATAATTGCTCTGTCACCACTAAGCCTAGCCTACTCATCCACAAGCCTTCCTCAAAGTTAATCTTTCATTTATCTACTTTATACTTCATGTGTTTTGTTCACCTTTTGGTTTGATTGCCCTTTCTTTGATTTAATTTTATTTGCTTCTTTCTTAAGATATGATTAAAGTGTTACAAAGATTTCAGTCACATCAGATGGGTTATTTCATATGTAAGCTGCAAGACTTCTCTTAATTTGTGAGGCTAAACACTATGTCATTGTGAAAAGAGTTTCATTTTTGAAACGCATTTTCACTAGAATTGCACTACAAAAACATAGGTATTTTGACAGCACATGTCAAAAGCATCATTGGGGCACATTGATGAATTGACAAACCCTCTAATCATTGCAAGATTTCAAATTAGCTCTTATCCATCAAAGGTAGTGATTTTGTTCATTATAACATGAAATCGAGAAGAGTACATGTCAATTCTTATCCTTTCACCAGGATATTATCGAATGTTATGGTCTCGGCCATTACATTCCCTATTATTTCATAAATTCAAAACTGTCTTTATTTGAATATTGATACGGGTGATGATTTTAATATTTATGTGTGTGAGGAAAATCTGATTATTGTAGTATAACCAAACCCTAAATTGCAAAGGAAAATTTTTTGGTTAACACAAGAGCTAGGGTTTATTGTTTTTAATGGAGTGGCATAGAGGTGGTCATCTCCTCCAATTGGAACCAAACGAGATTGATCTCTTGGAAGCCCTACCAAAAGTTAAAGAGAAATTTGTTCAGGCACATTGGTGTCAATTATGTTGTGCTTTCTAGGGACATCACATAGAGATTGCCATGACATTTGCAAAGAATTTTGACGGGTACAAAAATCAGCTTCGGAACCTAATCATCCAGGTTTTTGAGCATTCCATTTCTATAACTTTCAATTTTCCTATTGATCGCGAAAGATGGTTCAAAAAGAAATAAATCTCAGGGGACTTCCACAATCAATTTCTCACAAAAGATCACCAAAACCCAGATTGGAGCAAGGGTATCCCTAATACATGGCTCAAGGAGGAATGGAATAACGCTTTACCTATGGTTCAAAAATACATAATGTGTGAAGGTAGGTTCTCAACCATTCATCTTTATCACATGTGATTCCTTTTTCATCTGAATGGAGACAACAAAATGAACTTACCTTATTTTTTACTGAAGAATCTGGTTAAGATGTCAAACAAAGTACAAACACATCCAAATATTGCTCAATACAATATTTTTCACCAAGGACTTATCAAAGTTCTAGTGTTGCAAGAGGTAAACATAACTCATCTCTCTTGGGAATAGTTTCTATCTTCATCAGGGCTTGAGGAACAAGAGAAGAAAACTCATAAAATAACCGCTGAAAATTAGCCTAAGGATTAAAAGAAAGATATCATCTCATCAAAGAAACATTTAACTACAAAAATAAGAGCTTCATCTGTAACCAGAGAAACCGGATCATTTAGAAAGAAATCAGCCTTGCAAGAAGAAAACACCTTGGGACAGGAATTGGCACCTGTCATTAGAAAATAGAGTGTCTCTAAAATTAAACAGATGTATACTAGAAAAAAAATCAAAAGAACTGCAAAAGAGTCAAATTTACCTCATGAAAAAGATATAATTGAGCCCGTGGAAGAAATCACAATTATGGAAGTTGAGAAAAAATTAGAAACAATGAAAATCAAGGTTAAAAAGAAGAATTCTCAATAGAAAGATAAAGGAAAGAACCTCATGGGAACATCAAGGAGACTTTGGACTTGAACCACAAACAAGTTTAGGCTAAATGCAAAGGCCTTGTTTGACCCTTTGTTGAAAACAGGGAAACTCATTGTTATTGAAGATGACATATCCAAGGGTCCTCCAGGTGATACAGATAGTAAAGTAACAACCAAGAGGACACTTAAGGATCTACCCATGAATAAAACTACCAAAAGGCAAAGGATGACTCCTGTAGTTAAAGGTCCATAACAAAATGTCAAAGAAAGGCAGAGACAGAGCCTAAGCCCTTTGATGCCCAAGTTTCCAGAACCCAGTATTGAGAAAATATCATCCTTTTCACCTGTGCTTGCAGAAGAAGACATAATGCCTTGTACAGAGGTTGACAAGCTTAAAAGAATTCCCATAAGGCATAAGTTTTCCATTGATCTAAACAAACCAAATGTTGAGGAAAATCCATGGGAAGACAGGGCAGAAACAAGGGAAGATTCATTAAGGAAAAATATTGGTAAGAAAATAAAAATCATAAAATGTCTTGATAAATATAATAAGCAGCTTAGAAATCAAAACTCCAAGTTGCAGAAGAGAATGACTAGACTGGTAGAAAAACATAACAAGCTTTGTGAATTTACTCAAAAATTAAGGAAGAGGAACAAGAAGTTGTATTGGACCACCAAAGTACTTAATACTAAATGGCTTCGAGAAAATACCAGACATCAAAATCGTGTTCAAGCATGAAGAAAGCCTCGGAGTTTTTGCAAAAGATTAAGGTTTTACCAATTTTGACTCATGTTGTAAAAAAGTAGTGGTTTTTTGCAGCGCCTCTATTTTGAAGATGGTTAATGCAAAATAAGAACTTGAAGGCTCATTATGTGAACAAGTTGAAGACTACGAATTACAAAGACCGAATCAGGTTGCAGATTGAGATATTACATTTTCCCACATATTTTTTTTCAAGATATTATTTTGGATCACATTTTGTAAGGATCATATAATACCTTTTTTTTTAGTCAAAGATATGGTCCTGAAATGGAGGATCTTTGCCTAGGATCCTGGGATTGTTATTTCTCGGATTCGATGTAAGTCAATCATAGAGTCTATTTTAAAGTTGATTATATCAATATGTAATCATAACTGAACCTATATTATGAAATCTAGGATCTACTTTGTGAGGACTCTTTGCATATAAAAGGGAATAAAAAAGAGAGAATAGGGGTTCAGTTTTTGGGATTGGAAAGGAAAGCATATATCTGGAATTACAAAGTGCTTATTGTATGAAATGCTTTATACTCAAGAAATTTAACATCTTGATGGTTAGATTGTCCTCTTATGTTTTCTTCTTTGTCTATCTTATTTAAGTGCAATTGAAATATATGCAAAGAATTTGTTTCTCTTTGTTTCAATGATCATTTCAGTGAGTTATTTACTGATGCATTACCTATTTCAAATATTTTCATTTAAATATTTATTTCGAGTTTCAAGATATCTCATTTAACTTGAATTTTTGCTTCATATAAGTCAAGAGATTGTTAACTTATATTCGTTTCTCATTCTTATGTATTTTCAATTATATTTGTCTAGTCCATCAGTATGAATACTCTTGACTAAGTGAAATTTTGCTCATTATTTAATTGAAAGAGTGTCAAGATTTTGATACTTTCCATCCTAATCCTACTCCCTGATCCATAAACCCAATCTTGGCCTACAAGTTTAAAACATTGAAATAATTGAGGTGCCCTAGCTCTTTTGCCATAACAGTCTAGTGCAGACTTTAGGGATAACATAAGCCTTGAGTTTCTCACATGTCTTACATGAGGTAGGAGGTTGTATGTTTACTTGTCTAGAAAAAGAAGGTAAATATGTATGATTAACTTGGATAGGGGGAGAAGGGACATGTGTTAGGTTAGGAGGAAGTTATGGATATCCTCCATGGTTGACTTGATTTATGTAGTAATATAATAGGTAAGGTTCCTTATTGTATAATGTTGGGTAGGAATTTTTGTATGAGTACTTAGATGGCTACCCAAAGGCATATTCATAATGCTCATTTGATTAAGATGAGACAAGTTAGACATGTTTTGAGGATAGAGTTGGTTGACACAAAGATGCACCAAAATAGGGAAAACAACACTAGAGAAGGCAGAGGAGGGCTCCATGGTCTAAGGAAAAAGGGAGAAAAGGGGAGAGAAAAGGATAGGAAGGAAGCCCGATGCTCGAGAAAAGGAAAGTAGATGGGAATTTCCTAGTGGAGTTCTTAAAATGCAGCTTAGGTGTAGGGATGAGGAACCACACTAGATCAAACACCACCAACAAAGACAAAGGAAATAGTGGAATTGTCACTCAGTTTTAGGGGGGAAACAAGAAACCCTATGGGAGAGGAAGAAAAGAGAAGGGACAACTTCCTCTATTATGGCTTTAATCTTAATTAGTTAGGATTAAAGGTAAATTAGGGTTTATAGAAATTGATTAACAAAGGAAATGCATGTTAACTTAGGTTAGTTCTCAATCTCCTTTGTGTTCTAACTAAACTAAGTGTTGGAAATAAAAGAAAGGAGAAATGGAAATAACTCACCAAAATGAGCATTCTGGTAGGTGTTGAGGCTTATTAGGTTGATGATGAGAGTTATGATTATTCCTCTAAGAGAGTGTCCTCTTGTTAACAGTTAAATCGATAGATGCAGACATGAACTAATCCCCCTAGATCCACCTGGATCTAGAACAAAACAAGATAGAACAAGATGCTTTGCCTAGGTTACAATCATTGAATTTAACTACCAAAGAAGGAATAGATAACATACCATATGAATCGCTTCCTTATGTCTTCGTTGATACTGCCTTACTCTAATGTTCCTGTGAGATCAGATTTGCAATAACACAAATCAACCAACGTGAAAGCAACAAGAGTGAAATTCAATGACAACCTAAACATTTGATCAAGGAGTCATGTAATAAAATATCAATCATTTTATGGGAAAGAGACGTGCCACCGTATTATATTAATGAAAGGTAGAAGATACAACTGAATCGCCTTGATGTCGCAAGTTCCCTTTTAGTGGATCTTTGTTCTGACACACACATATAGTTTCTTCGACATTTGCATGAATATTTCTCTCAAAAGCTTGATGGATGAATGGAGAGCTCAAGCATCACTTGAAATAGGATTCTTCACACAGTCTTCGGCCTATTCTTTCATCAATTTTCTATGCTTCTTTATGCTTGTACCTCTAGCCTTTTCCATGAGAAGCCTATCATTATATAGGAGAAGCTGAAGTGGTTAAATAGATGAGGATGATCCCATCAAATCAGAGAAGTCAGTAGGATCATAACCATACGGATGCCACCTCATATTTCCAGAAGATTCCACTTCTAGAAGCTGCTAGAACTTCTTTCTTCTTTTAGCTTTAAATATGATCCAGGTGGATATTGGTGGCCACCCACCTATTCCACTTGGACCCCCACCATTGCTTCTTTCAGTTTTTCAGTTTTCGCACAGTTTACTATTTTTAGTAGTTTTTCGGGTTCTGAACTTCCGGAGCCGTTTTGAGGCCTTAAACAACATTTTTTGGGAAAAAAGGGAGCAACATGAATTGTAGATTGATGTTTCTCACACAAAAGTTGTAGTCCTCGGATATATCTTTCTAACGAGGTATAGAACACGTCAAACGAAGATCGTATGCCAAAGTTACGTCCTCGGGAAGTTGATGTACCAACTTACCCAAACGCGGCCCATAGTCTTGGCGTTTCAACTCTTAGGGTTAGGTCTTTAGATGTTGAGGGTTTTCCATTATTTCTCAATAATAATAGGCCTTCAAGCCTCATTGTAACACAGTTCAGAGGCCAGTATCCGACACATCTCTTCTCAGAGATAAGCCACCAGCGCCCTAGCTAGTTTATTTCCATTCTGTCTGTAAGCATATTTCAGTCATTTACTATTAATGAAATGAAGTCTTATTTCCGCTGCATCTCTGTGTTTATGTGTATTTTCGTATTCCATTGTGTTCCTACATAAATCCGGATCAGTGGTATCAGAGTGGTCTGCTCATTCCCGATCCTTCTTTGCATGTCCCCAACGAGATCGGGGTATAAGGAGTCGGGGCTCGATCTGGTTGAACCTTTGCAAGATCAGCCTCATAAACCCCGACGACCGCCCATGGGGGAAGAAAAGAAAGATGAGGGAGCAGGAGATCCTATCAAAATGTTTCTTAAGGAGGCCCTCGAGAAACAAAGGAATGCGATGATGGACAACTTTGCCCAGAATCTTCAACGGATTCCGACTGGCGGTGCATCGACATCCAAAAGCCACTCTGAAGGTGCCACTCCTTTTAAGGTACAAGTAAACTTTGACATTCCCATATTTGAAAGCCAAATAGATGCAGATGTCATAGATAGATGGTTGAATCTGTTAGAAGGATATTTCTCAGTTCATGACTTTTCTGACCGAGAAAAGATTATTTTCGCACTCCTCAAAGCCGCCCCCCATGTCAAGGATTGGTGGGAAACCTACTCGGAGCAAGAGGGAGAGGGAGAAACCTCTTTGTTCTCTGCCACACCCACTTGGAGTTATTTCTGAGACGCCATCAAGGAACA
>JASDQU010108959.1:20025-33837 GCA_032191745.1 Picea mariana | reverse complement strand
TACCCTCTGCCAGGGCTTTTATATCAACGCACCACTGTAAAAGAGAGGCATATACGCTCATATCTATCTCAACAAAACCCATATTAACATGAATCATATCAACCGCTTTTTTCAGTCTTGCCAATGCCATTTGGGCTACAACGGAAACAGCTCATACTAATTGATGGTTTGCAGTAAGGATTGCGTGCCAAGCGTATGCAAGAACCATTGCCGTACCTCTGTACGCAAAATTTCAAACCAAAGCAAAATGAAATGCCAGCGAAAAGAAAATCCGACAAAGACAATGGAAGAAGACGCCTTCCACATTTCAGATTTTTGGTTGTTATTCTTCTGGGCATTTTCCATATTTACCACTTCGTGAATGGTGCAATACCATCTCATGCGGTCAATTCGGATGAGGATCACATGATGCAAACATTTTATAAAAAGTAGAGAAAGAGTATCTGGGGAACAAAACACTTATCCTCGGCAGTGATGTTAAGAAATTTCAGTGAAGTGATATGACACCATCGCCATGTAACTTCCATTGTTATGAACATCACATAGGGAAAATCTACAAAGAGAACTGAAGGTCTGAGATCGGCACTATACGCAACGTTAGTACTATTAGAAGATCTCATATTAACCTTAAGATATGTTTTTCAAAATTAATTTCTATGTTGGTTCGTTGTCATAAGGTTGGAAGGGTAGATCACCCTCGGATAGAGGTCCACTTTGGTGGACTTCTGGATGCCTCGGCTCTTGCTAAGTTACAAGTTATTGGTATATCTAGCTTGTGGGCTGTTGGATATATTATTGGATTATATTGGCAGTCAATAGGCTTGATCTTGGGCCTGACCCATATCAAACCTGCAAGTTATCGATTCTCATGGTTTAAAAAAAAAAAACTACAAAGAGAACTGAAGGAGTGAGATCGATACTATAGGCAACGTTAGTACTAGCAAAAGATTGCATATTAACCTTAAGACATGCTTTTCAAAATTAACTTCCATGTTAACAAAAGTTGTGGGTTAAATGCATTCTCAATTACTTTGCTTTGTGTTGCTTTGTTTTTGTTGTTCAAAATAACCTGGTGTTTTTTTTCCCTAAAATCCAACTAGGATCATTTTGGATTGATGGAGTTGCAAATATTAGAAGTTAACATTGCACAATTTGATTGCAATAGGGGTATTTAAGGCTGTTGAATCAATTTATGCATTAAAAACAATAATTTCATCGATCCAAATTTGCAATTTTGGCAAAGATTGTTTGGACAGATTTCAATGACAGCAAATCAAAAAAGCTCAAATAGGTAGAATGTTTAGCCTTATTAACAAAACTTTTGGTGTCATTGAATCAATTTATGCATTAAAAACAATAATTTCATCTATCCAAATTTGCAATTTTGGCAAAGATTGTTTGGACAGATTTCAATGACAGCAAATCAAAAAAGCTCAAACAGGTAGAATGTTTAGCCTTACTTACAAAACTTTTGGTGTCATTAATGCATTATAAAAAGTGGACAAATTCGGTCATTTTTTTAATCCAACAAGGTAAAGTTCGGTCGTGATCTACTCATTTTTTCCAAATTCAAGAAATATAAGTCATGTTAAAATGGGCCATAACCCTTCAGGATAATGTTCTATTGTCAAAGCCCTTGGGGTGTAGAATAGTCGATGATGGAATGTACTGTTAAGGGACTTTGTTATGTGGAGTCACTGGTTCAAAACCCTCGACTTACCTCGTGTGCAGCATGAGGGACCGCGTTGGCATGCTTGGAGGTTATAGTGGTAGCAGTCGGATAACACGACCCCATGTCATGCGAGTACGTGCCTAACTAGTTGTTGATTCCACCATTCACAAAAAAAAGTGTTCCATTGTCAAAGTTCCCATCAATCAATTGGAACTTGACTTCCAACAAAATTCATTCCAAATTTGGGGAAAATTTTCCTTCGAAAACTAAGTGAGTATATCCACTTCTTAACCTACTCCATTATAAATCACTTGTGTCTTGAAATGTTATGTATATTAGATTATGGAATAAGCTAATCTTGTAGCAAATGGGTCCTCTTTCCGATCACAAATCTAGTAAGAATCCAACAAAAATTAGAGGCATGAACAAAGTTATGCCATGATCCAATGCTTGTTTATGGTGGAAAAATGCCTTTATGGGTTATGCCCAATTTTGAATCAACCCAGATTATCAAGAAATTAATCAAAGTTTTGGATCGATGAGAACTCCAACTTTTTGTATAGCCAAATTTTGACAAGTGGAGGGAAGTTTACTACAAGATTAAACAGACACTTAGATTATCCATAATACACCTACTCAATTAAAAGGAGAGTATTGATGTGGAATGAAGTATCAATGTAAAGATATATTACTATGGTAGTAAAACTTGCAATTATTATGACATTACATAGATAACAACCACAAGTCAAGCCCAAGGGGTTAGCTCAATTGGTTGTCATCAATGTTGTTGGGAATTTGGCTAGTTTTATGCTAGCAGGTGCTCATTTGAATCCCCCTAGGTTAGGTGCACTAGTATATGTTGATAGTTTACTAGGGATGACATCCACTAATGTAGGGACACATCCCTTGGGTTTCCCTACAAGGTTTTCCTTGGGAAAAAAATGACCACGAGCCAAATTAATCCTGAGAGTTAGATCAAACGATTGAACCGTTTGCTTGGGGCATGTTGTTAATAAAGAGGCCATAAGTCACATATTCAAATTAGGTCAAGTCCCTATGGATTACCAACCAATATTTTGGTTGGAGGTCAAGCCACCTTCCATTTGAAATTCTAGGGAAGTGGGGGTGATCTCGCGAGGTTTTCCTTGGAAAAAAATAGTCACGAGCCAAATTAAAAGGAGTGTATTAATATGGAACAAGATCCCAACATAAAGATACCATAGTACTATAGCTTAATATTATTGTGTCGTCACATAGATAACAACCACAAGCCAAGCTCGTGTCTCTATTATATTTTATAACTAAAGCAAGGTCAACAATTTGCTTGTTGAATGATCATTCTATACATTAGTTACAAAAATTATTACTTCTTAGAGGGAGGAATTAACATTGCTTCTTTCATGGATACATAATCAAGGCCCTTTATCTTTGAGGAATTAATGAATGCTTCTTTAATAGCCTTTCACATAGAGTGACAATGAAAAAATGGATACCAAAATTATGCACATAAAGGTTGAGCTTCCAAGCACTATTTTTTCTTGCAAAGAGATGGCAATGCGAGTTGATGGAGGGTCGAAGGTTTGCCCAAAGTTTGTTCAAAAAAAAATTCACAACAAATGGATCCATCGAGTGTGTCAAATCACCCCAGGATTGTAGGTGATTCTCAAGGGTTTTCCTTAGCTTGTTCTTTGCATGGTACCATAATTCTTGTGGAATCCAAGTAGCAGCATTGGATTTCCAAGAAGTTTGAAGGGTAATAAATTTAGCATAGGGGTAAGGATGGGGAACCACCCTATCGCAAATTTCACCAACAAAGAGGAAGGAAAGAGTGGAGTTGCCACTCAGTTTTAAGGCAAAACCACGAAACCTTGGGGGAGAGGAAGAGAGGAAGAAAAGAGAAGGGAGAAATACCTCTAGATTAATTAGGTTTTAATATTAATTTGTTATCTAGGTTTGTAGTTTAATTAAGATTTACAACAAGTAATTAACAACAAATTAATAAAGGAAATGCAAGTTAACCTAGGGTTAAACCAATTTTCTTTGGTGAACTAATTAAACTAAGTGTTGGAAAAAAGAGAGAGAGGAGAAAATGAAACAAATCACCCAAATAAGAGATGGTGTAGGTGATAAAGCTTCTTGGGTTGAAAACCAAAGTTGTCGAGGCTCTTAGAGTGTTTCACCTCCTAAACAATCCTCCACATGCAACTCACTCTTCCTATAAAACAAAATTGCACCAATTTTAAATATAAAGTAATAAAAACAGTAGATCTTCCACATAATGATATAATATGTATTAAATAGAGAATTAAGTGCCCTAAAAAGGGTTTGAAAATACTCCCTTTGCCCTGGCTATGTTGAAACCTCCCTTGATGTTATAAGGTTGAATTTCCCAAGGTATGAGAGGACTAAGTCTTTTGAGATGCCATAGGATGAGACAACAAGCCTAGAAGGTTGGAACCAAAATAATAGCAAGAGACCCCCTGTTGAGGTGTTGGAGAAGACAAGTACAAGTATTCCAAGAGCCTGGTGAGTGAATTAGGATGTTAGATTGAGATTTGACACCAATATGAGTGTGTTCCTGTAAGATAGGGTTTCAGAGATAGAATATTCAAAGAGGAATCGAAGAGACATTGAATGGTATAAATAGGTTAAGCAATGTCCTTAAGGAGTAAGTGAATGGAAAATTGATCATTATAGAGAGAGACTTGTATGAAAAATTCAAACATCATTATTTGACTACATCTTGTGAGTTTTTTAGGTCATAGCATGGGTTTCCCCCCCTAAAATAGGCTCTATGTTCCATGAGCCATGAGACACGGTTGTGATGCACCCAGGAAATTCATGGTTCACTCAATGCCTCAAGACCAAGAAAGGGTAAAGAATATTTGATTCATTTGATCATATAAGTACCAAACCAAAATGGATTTGGGTCATAGTAGACTTGTAATGAAGCATCCTAGGTAATTAGGGACCTGAATAAGGGCTCACACCCCAAATTAGACCCATAGAGTAAGGAAATACCCAAATGAGTGTTGAAAATCATCCCAACTAACTATAGACCTAATCAGGGGCTTACACCCAAACTGGACCCATAGATTAAGGAAAGGCCCCAAACAAGTGCCCTAAAGGATCAAAATGAACAAAATCAATGAAGAAAGGTTAAAGGACAAGAGAGGATAGGTGACAAGGGACCCTACCTAAGCACTAGACATCCCCAACAAGTCATAAATCTATACTAAGGTAAGGGGGGATAAATTGAGGAGTGAAGTGTTTCTTGAGAGCTTCTCTAAGTTTTGCAAATTCTCAAAAGATTTTCTCTTCAAGTTATCACATGTAAGTTGTTAGTAGAAAAACCTACATAATTGCTCTGTCACCCCTAAGCCTAGCCTACTCATCCACAAGCCTTCCTCAAAGTTAATCTTTCATTTATCTACTTTATACTTCATGTGTTTTGTTCACCTTTTGGTTTGATTGCCCTTTCTTTGATTTAATTTTATTTGCTTCTTTCTTAAGATATGATTAAAGTGTTACAAAAATTTCAGTCACATCAAGGATGGGTTATTTCATTATGTAAGCTGCAAGATTTCTCTTAATTTGTGAGGCTAAACACTATGTCATTGTGAAAAGTGTTTCATTTTTTAAACACATTTTCACTAGAATTGCACTACAAAAACACGGGTATTTTGACAATATATGTCAAAAAGCATCATTGGGGCACATTAATGAATCGACAAACCCTCTAATCATTACAAGATTTCAAATTAGCTCTTATCCGTCAAAGGTAGTGATTTTGTTCATTATAACATGAAATAGAGAAGAGTACATGTCAATTCCTATCCTTTCACCAGGATATTATCAAATGTTATGGTCTCGGCCATTACATTCCCTATTATTTCATAAATTTGAAACTGTCTTTATTTGAATATTAATACGGGTGATGATTTTAATATTTATGTGTGTGAGGAAAATCTGATTATTGTAGGTATAACCAAACCCTAAATTTCAAAGGAAAAGTTTTTGGTTAACACAAGAGCTAGGGTTTATTTTTTTTAATGGAATGACACAGAGGTGATCATCTCCTCCGATTGGAACCAAACAAGATTGAGCTCTTGGAAGCCCTACCAGAAGTTAAAGAGAAATTTGTTCAGGCACATTGGTGTCAATTATGTTGTGCTTTCTAGGGACATCACACAAAGATTGCCATGACATTTGCAAAGAATTTCAACAAGTACAAAACTTAGCTTGGGAACCTAATCATCCAGATTTCTGAGCATTCCATTTCTATAACTTTCAATTTTCCTATCGATGGCGAAAGATGGTTCAAAAAGAAAGAAATCTTAGGGGACTTCCACAATCAATTTCTCACAAAAGATCACCAAACCCATATTGGAGCAAGGGTATCCCTAATACATGGCTCAAGGAGGAATGGAATAACGCTTTACCTATGGTTCAAAAATACATAACGTGTGAAGGTAGGTTCTCAACCATTCATCTTTATCACATGTGATTCCTTTTTCATATGAATGGAGACATCAAAATGAACTTACCTTATTTTTTACTGAAGAGTCTGGTTAAGATGTCAAACAAAGTACAAACACATCCAAATATTGCTCAATACAATATTTTTCACCAAGGACTTATCAAAGTTCTAGTGTTGCAAGAGGTAAACATAACTCATCTCTCTTGGGAATAGTTTATATCTTCATTAGGGCTTGAGGAACAGGAGAAGAAAACTCATAAAATAACCCCTGGAAATTAGCCTAAGGATTAAAAGAAAGATATCATCTCATCAAAGAAACATTTAACTACAAAAATAAGAGCTTCATCTGTAATCAAAGAAACCAGATCATTCAAAAAGAAATCAACCTTGCAAAAAGAAAACACCTTGGGACAGGAATTGGCACCTGTCATTAGAAAATAGAGTGTCTCTGAAATTAAATAGATGTATACTAGAAAAAGAATCAAAAGAACCGCAGAAGAGTCAAATTTACCTCATGACAGAGATATAATTGAGCCTGTGGAAGAAATCACAGTTATGGAAGTTGAGAAAACATTAGAAACAAAGAAAATCAAGATTAAAAAGAAGAATTCTCAATAGAAAGATAAAAGAAAGAAGCTCATGAGAACATCAAGGAGACTCGGGACTTGAACCACAAACAAGTTTAGGCTAAATGCAAAGGCCTTGTTTGACCCTTTGTTGAAAACATGGAAACTCATTATTATTGAAGATGACATATCCAAGGGTACTCCAGGTGATACAGATAGTAAAGTAACAACCAAGAGGACACTTAAGGATCTACCCATGAATAAAACTACCAAAAGGCAAAGGATGACTTCTGTAGTTAAAGGTCCATAACAAAATGTTGAAGAAAGGCAGAGACGGAGCCTAAGCCCTTTGATGCCCGAGTTTCCAGAACCCAGTATTGAGAATATATCATCCTTTTCACCTGTGCTTGCAGAAGAAGACATAATGCCTTGTACAGAGGTTGACAAGCTTGAAAGAATTCCCATAAGGCATAAGTTTTCCATTGATCTAAACAAACCAAATTTTGAGGAAAATCCATGGGAAGATAGGGCAGAAACAGGGGAAGCTTCATCAAGGAAAAATATTGGTAAGAAAATAAAAATCATAAAATGTCTTAATAAATATAATAAGTAGCTTAGAAATCAAAACTCCAAGTTGCAAAAGAGAATGCCTAGACTGGTAGAAAAACATAACAATCTTTGTGAATTTACTCAAAAATTAAGGAAGAGGAACAAGAAGTTGTATTGTACCACCAAAGTACTTAATACCAAATGGCTTCGGGAAAATACCAGACATCAAAAACGTGTTCAAGCATGAATAAAGCCTCAGAGTTTTTGCAAAAGATGAAGGTTTTACCAATTTTGACTCATGCTGTAAAAAAGCAGTGGTTTTTTGCAGCGCCTCTGTTTTGAAGATGGTTAATGCAAAATAAGAACTTGAAGGCTCATTATGTGAACAGGTTGAAGACTACGAATTACAAAGACCAAATCAGGCTACAGATTGAGATATTACATTTTCCCACATAGTTTTTTTCAAGATATTATTTTGGATCACATTTTGTGAGGATCATATAATAGATTTTTTTTTAGTCAAAGATATGGTCCTAAAATGGAGGATCTCTGCCTAGGATCCTAGGGTTGTTATTTCTCATATTCGATGTAAGTCAATGATAGAGTCTATTTTAAAGTTGATTATATCAATATGTAATCATAACTGAACCTATATTATGGAATCTAGGATCTACTTTGTGAGGACTCTTTGTTTATAAAAGGGAATAAAAAAGAGAGAATAGGGGTTCGATTTTTGGGATTGGAAAGGAAAGCATATATCTGGAATTACAAAGTGCTTATTGTATGAAACGCTTTATACTCGAGAAATTTAACATTTTGATGGTTAGATTGTCCTCTTATGTTTTCATCTTTGTCTATCTTATTTAAGTGCAATTGAAATATATGCAAAGCATTTGTTTCTCTTTGTTTCAACGATCATTTCAGTGAGTTATTTACTAATGCATTACCTATTTCAAATATTTTCATTTAAATATTTATTTCGAGTTTCAAGATATCTTGTTTAACTTGAATTTTTGCTTCATATAAGTCAAGAGATTGTTAACTTATATTTGTTTCTCATTCTTATGTACTTTCAATTATATTTGTCTAGTCTATCAGTATGAATACTCTTGACTAAGTGAAATTTTGCTCATTATTTAATTGAAAGAGTGTCAAGAGTTTGATACTTTCCATCCTAATCTTACTCCCTGATCCATAAACCCAATCTTGACCTACAAGTTTAAAACATTGAAATAATTGAGGTGCCCTAGCTCTTGTGCCATAACAATCTGGTGCAGACTTTAGGGATAACATAAGCCTTGAGTTTCTCACATGTCTTACGTGAGGTGGGAGGTTGTATGTTTACTTGTCTAGAAAAAGAAGGTAAATGTGTATGATTAACTTGGATAGGGGGAGAAGGGACATGTGTTAGGTTAGGAGGAAGTTATGGATATCCTCCATGGTTGACTTGGTTTATGTAGTAATATAATGGGTAAGGTTCCTTATTGTATAATATTGGGTAGGAATTTTTGTATGAGTACTTAGATGGCTACCTAAAGGCATATTCATAATGCTCATTTGATTAAGATGAAACAAGTTAGACATGTTTTGAGGATAGAGTTGGTTGACACAAAGATGCACCAAACTAGGGAAAACAACACTAGAGAAGGTAGAGGAGGGCTCCATGGTCTAAGGAACAAGGGAGAAAAAGGGAGAGAAAAGGATAGGAAGGAAGCCCCATGCTTGAGAAAAGGAAAGTTGATGGGAATTTCCTAGTGGAGTCCTTAAAATGTAGCTTAGGTGTAGGGATGAGGAACCATATTAGATCAAACACCACCAACAAAGACAAAGGAAATAGTGGAATTGTCACTCAGTTTTAGGGGGGAAACAAGAAACCCTATGGGAGAGGAAGAAAAGAGAAGGGACAACTTCCTCTATTATGGATTTAATCTTAATTAGTTAGGATTAAAGGTAAATTAGGGTTTCTAGAAATTAATTAACAAAGGAAATGCATGTTAACTTAGGTTAGTTCTCAATCTCCTTTGTGTTCTAACTAAACTAAGTGTTGGAAATAAAAGAAAGGAGAAATGGAAATAGCTCACCAAAATGAGCATTTTGGTAGGTGTTGAGGCTTATTAGGTTGACGATGAGAGTTATGATTATTCCTCTAAGAGAGTGTCCTCTTGTTAATGGGTAAATCAGTAGATGCAGACATGAACTAATCCCCCTAGATCCACCTGGATCTAGAACAAAACAAGACGGAACAAGATGCTTTCCCTAGGTTACAATCATTGAATTTAACTACCAAAGAAGGAATAGATAACATACCTTATGAATTGCTTCCTTATGTCTTCGTTGATCCTGCCTTACTCCAATGTTCTTGTGAGATCAGATCTGCAATAACACAAATCAACCAACATGAAAGAAAAAATAGTGAAATCCAATGACAACCTAAACATGTGATCAAGGAGTCATGTAATAAAATATCAATCATTTTATGGGAAAGAGACGTGCCACTGTATTATATTAATGAAAGGTAGAAGATACAACTGGATCGCCTTGATGTCACAAGTTCCCTTTCAGTGGCCCTTTGTTCTGACACACACATACACTTGCTTCGACATTTGCATGAATATTTCTCTCAAAATCTTGATGGATGAATGGAGACCTCAAGCATCACTTGAAATAGGATTCTTCACACAGTCGTCAGCCTATTCTTTCATCAATTTTCTAAGCTTCTGTATACTTGTACCTATAATCTTTTCCATGAGAATCCTATCATTATATAGGAGAAGCTGAAGTGGTTAAAGAGATGAGGATGATCCCATCAAATCAAAGAAGTCAGTAGGATCGTAACCATATGGACGCCACCTCATATTTCCAGAAGATTCCACTTCTAGAAGCTTCTAGAACTTCTTTCCTCTTTTATCTTTAAAGCGCTACCGCAACCTACCTATATAGCAGCCTACAAAAATCCCGCAGGCTGAATATAGTGTAGCCTGTGGAAATCATGGATTTCCACACTGTGTAAAGGGAGCAGCCTGCGACGGCCTTCCAAAAATACATTTTGCAAGGTCAGAAAGAGGTTCTTTTTCTCAGGCAAAAGATCATGTTGGGAACCTGAACACATGTTTATGTAATCATCATCAGGGTGACCAAAATAATGTGTAACATAATGCCCCCCAAAGTATGAGGCTGGAACTCGAGACAACCAAAATACTTTGTAAAATAAGCGTGTATGTGTCAAGAACTAGGGGCGCACCAATCAAGAACCTGCAAACAATCAAGCATCTGTACAATATCACACCATGTCTGAAGTAGGCATTCCCATGTTCAGACCATAAATGATTGAAATCATAAATGTAGGTCATGGCCACCAATTATACAACGTGGGTCCATGTCAACAAGATTCTGCATAGCCACTAGAAATACACTATGTATCCATGCATCGAAAACTCAAGTATGAACATAGCCACGAGACATACAAGGTGGATCTATGTGTCAAAACAAATCACAAATACTCCATCGCAACCTAGACCAAAAAATGATGAAGTCCAGGGTATTCAATCCATTGTCCGTTAGTACGATTCTAGTCACATGATTACAGATGTTGAAGTCGAATGTGAATAGAAACCACTTGATTACTAGTCATTAATGAAAACTGTTAACCAGTGTGAGGGAAATCACCATTGATGTCAATGACTCCCAAGGTACTCCAGTACAATCCAACAAGTGTGAATAAAGGAGTTGAAGTTGAACACTTGACAGAATCTCTCGATCAGGGATCAATGATGTGAATCCAATGTTGAAAGTGAAGAAACCTACCATTGAGGCATGCAGGATCTAAGGTACTAAATAATTTCTAAGTCTTTTTCCTGGATAATGAGCTGAAGTCGAAAGGAAAAGACTCGTCATAAGAGGGCCTTGATGTATCCCCCATCAATGACACGAAATAAGTAACAGATTTAGGGTAGAGAAAAATATATATGTGACTTGGGACTGACACAGGGAAAGCCGACATGGTAAGAATGGACAATTGCAGATGGTCGACTTGATAAAAGGTTTCAGTTGAACTTCTCTTGAACATATGAATGACACGACAATGATCTTGGCAGTATTGACTCAAAGACGACCCAAGATATGAACTTGCAGAAGGTCAGAAAGGAGACAAACGAATTACCCAACCCAGATTCAAATGATGAAGAGGGGTGTCATGTTCAAGAACGATGCTTACTGCCATTAATACAAATACAGAGACACATTCTTTTCCCAAATTCCCCCCCACCATTTCTGGCGAGTACCTCTTTATTTTTACGCAAGCTTGAGGAGGATAACATATGCTTGTCAATTTAAGCTCATCCTTCGGATGAGTCCCTCAGAGTACGTTTAAAGAACCCTAAGAAGGAGTGGTTTGGTACCATGCGGGCCTTTCGATGTTTGTTTAACGAGTCCAAAGATAGAAAACTTGGGGGTTTTTCATATTTTGAGAGTCTGAAAAACACTTAAAGAGAACTCTCCCAGTTCCTTTTTCATAAAGTAGTTTGACAGGACCAAAAAAGTGATAAAATATATCCCATCGAACGTTTTCTTCAAACACTTTTACGAGCATGAAAAGAACAAAGTCTCTCGGAAATCTTTTCGTTTTTAGGGAGCATGAAAAGAGCTTAAAGAATTCTCCATAGGTTTTGTTGTTTTCGTGTTACCATAATGAGTATGAAAAGACAACAAAAGTATACTCGGTTATGTTCTCATTGATTTTCGAGCCCGAGAACGAACAAAGACTATGCTCGAGGTTTTTTCTGAAAAACCATAAAAAGTAATTGTATATGCGACAAAAATAGAATAAATCACAAAAAACTGTCCATAATTCGTTGTCCAAGGTCCTAAGTTTTTTCTTGCAAGAAACAAAACATTTACAAGACCTTTAGGGTTTATTGGTTTTTGACTAAAAGGTATTTATATAAAACAAAATATTATGAAAAATGATAAAAAAAAGTAATAAATAGAAGTAAAAAGTTTTTTTCACCATTTTATTTGCACTTTGTCAAAAAATTACCAAAAACCCTGGTTTTTTACCTCAACTTCAGCGATGGATCGCAGGCCAAATGGGATCATTCAATGAACATATTTCATAAAAGAGGTAAGAATCTCATCTTCTATCTTTTCAACGGATTAATTTTTGTTTTTAATGGTAAAAAATCAAGATTCTTTGATTATTTGGGACTGCTAGTCGTGCATTGGGGCCGCTGCGAGTGGCCTATAACGGACCCTACAGAAATCAACGATTTCCACAGGTGCATTAAGGCGCACTCTTGAAAATTCTGCATTGTACTTGAATCTTGATCACGGCGGACGGAAAACTAAAGTGAAAAGTGAACGCTGACTCAACAAAAATCCCAAAAAATGTTGAAAATGTGTGCTAAAGATCTTCTTTGTTTCCCATGCAGGTGTTTGTTTGCAAAGATGTTGGAATGGAGAGAGCATGAGCAAGAAGAAGATGATCTTATGGCTTTAAATGATCTGGGGACTATGAATGCTCTCTAACAATGTGGTCTATTAAAAATTTTCAAAGTTCAGGGCATGGGAGCCCAACGAAGATTACTAGAATACTTGGTTCATATGTGGGATTCATAACAACAAGTGTTCCACATGGGTGTTCTTGTCCTCTCTTTGGATATTGAGGATATTTATTTCCTGACGAGGTTGTCATGTCGTGGGGCATGCGTGACTCTGACAGGTGGTCGAGGTGGTGGCTTACCCATGAGTGAGTATATTCGTCGACATTGTGAACTTGATGCCGAAAGGCGTAAAGGGAAGGTAGCGATCCACGGTGTGAGAGATTTGACTCTCAAGACCATCCTTTTCACCATCGCATGGATGGCAGGGAGTGCTTCACCACACATGGCACTCCAAAGTTACTTTCAATATGCCATTGAATGTTTGGAGCCTTGAATATCCAATTGGTGTGACGGTCTATTACGCAGCATGAAAACACAACTCACAAAAAGCAGAAATGGGGACCTGAAACAGTTTGGTTATGGGTCCATTTTAGTATCTTTCTTCCTAGAAAGAGTTCCACACCTACACCTATAGGTGGAATGGGGAATACCAGCCCCGAGAGACCCACGAACGAAAATATGGTGTGACCTGATGACATGGCATGTGGTAGGCCGGATTGTGAAGTATGATGATGCATTCTTCAACTAGTTGGGACCGTAAATCCTGATGATTGATGATTATGCTTATGTCGGTCTAGAATTTTAGGGCGATCCGGACTTGGTTCTCCCTAAGGGATCTCAGTGGGGAGATCTAGGTAAGAAAGACATTTTTTTTTTACAATGTTTTTATGATTTTTAAAAATATATAATGTTTTTGTGTTTCTGATCAAAAGACTAATAAAAAAATTTTGATCATGTAGATGTAGGGCCACATCGATCCCCGAGATCTTCTCCTATTTAGAGGCGATGAGAGGTACACATAGTAGTTGAATGGGATGCTGAGGATTATGATGCGATAGAGTAGAACCTAGAAGGCTTGATGACAAACATCCCTGATATATCCATCGA
>JASDQU010108959.1:0-10028 GCA_032191745.1 Picea mariana | reverse complement strand
ACAAGCTATAATTAATACAACACAAGATTTCTTCCTTGTTTGACAATGTTACCCAACAAGAACACCAATATACAAGTGTAAACTCAAGCCAACAATTATTTGGTAACTTGCTCTTCTATTTTATTTTTCACAAAGGGGAGAAACATTTCAATGCTCTTCAAAGGGAATATCTTTAATGCCAATTATTTATCACCCAACAAAAGTTCCATTAAATAATAGACAAGCATGTTCTAATCCCCATGTGTGGTTGTAGGAATTAGAGATGACCAAAGATTTATTTCACTAGTGGAATTTTTTAGGAAGACAATGCAACACTCAAACTATTACAACATTTTCTCATAACTATTTACCACAACAAATCTAACAAATGAGAAGCTAGGAGGTCAATTCTCCAATTGGAAGCATCGTTGAAGTTTTTGGAAATGAGGGAGCTAAAAAGACAATGGAATAATATTGTACATTGTACACAAACAATGCCAACTATCTTGAGAGAGGAATACGAGCTAGATAGCAAAGAATATAATTAGCAATTTGTTTGGAAAATGAAACTAAGGAAATAGTTCAACTACCAAAACCATCAATCTCCTGGTCACAATAGATGGATGTTCTACAACTCTTAGTTGTTGGGTTTCATCTCTATGGGAAATTCCAACGAGTTAAATCAAAGGATGGATGATAATGCTCGACGTGGGAGGGCATTGACCCATAAATGCATGGTTTAGGGTGTTGGTCCTAAAGTCTGCACCTCACTGCTAAAGGGCAGAGCTAGGCCACCTCACGTTATGAATGGTTGTATTTTTTTATTTATGGGTCAGTTAGAGGGTTGGTTTATCAAGACATGAGAATAGTTTGGTTGGCCAAATGATATGGATGAGGGCCCTCCTTGGATGGTAGCACACTAAGTGCAGAAAAGTGAGACAATAAAGGTAAGAAACAAATAAAAACAACAAACCATTCAATGAACAATATGTGGCCAGAAGTTTAAGTCTTAAAATGTCATTTCAAGCAATAAACATGTACCCAAAACACATTTATTCCCACAGGTTGCAAAAAAAACAAATATTCATCAAAGCATAGCTATTATCACATGTTGCATATTAATAAAGACAAGTTATACATTAGTTGAAGGAAAAGAAACGTACTTTGCAGAAATCAAAACTGTATTCAAGATAAGAAACACATATGAATTCAGACAAAAACACACTGCCATCAATAGTATCTTCACCAGATAGAGAGATTTAATCCATGCGCAGAATGGGTCCAACTGGTTTTTGTATTGATCTTTTTCCCCCAAAACTGAACCCTTCTAAGATAAAAAGTATCCTTATTTATCACAGATGTAGAGGCCCTCGACCAGTGTGGAACCCTGGTTTCTCTCTACACATCGACTATAAACATCTTATTTACTTAACTAAAAAACATTGTTGGAGTCCGTTAATGAATACTCCGTGATTGAATTAATAAAAAAGGAGTGGTTCTTATCAAACAAAAAGACCACTTATTATGCTTTAAACTAAAAGAGTCTTGAACTAAACAATTAAAAACTATTACTAGCAATGAAACTGGACTGATGCATGCACTGGAATGAACTGGGATTTGACAGAAAATGACTAGGAGTGACAGAACTAAGTTTTGCATTAAGCATTGGCATGGATGTGTGTTGTTTGAGGCCACTTGAGATAACTGGATATGTTGGCAATGTTTTTCCCTTACTTATCTCTTGGAGGAAATAAGCAAGTCATGTGTCATTTTACTGGAGTCTCTGATATTCTTTCTGCAGTCCAGATTATAACTTCTCGAGGTCCCTGGTTGTGGCATTGCAGGGTCCAGATTTCAGAACTTATGTTCTGTACCTGTTGGCTATTGCCGAACTACTATCAGATGATAAATCTGATGACGTGGACTGGCTCGATGTTCCCTAGTTTGGCACCCTTTTCAAACTTTAAAATTAATGGAGATAAGCCACTCTGGGAATTCGACATTCAGGAGTTTTGGAGCGCAAAATATTCATATCTCCTGGAGGCCTAGAGTCATTAACCACCACTTATGCTAATTAACCTGAGATTAATACTTTAATCATTAAATATTTCGGGATTTCGGGATGTGAATGTTGAGTTTGAGAATCTCCCGGAGTGACAATGTTGTGGAGTGACGTGGTAGTTCAGGATCCACTTTGGTTGTTCGGGGCTCCGACACTTCAGTGATTCAGAGAACTGTGCTCGCTTCGAGTTGAAATCCCCCCAAGTGCTAAACTCCTGGATTCATAACCACGTTTATATTAATTAACCTGAGATTTATCCTTTAATCATTTGGAGTTTCAGAAGTTTATGGACTCTGACTCTTTTGGAAACTATGTTAACTCTCGATCAAAATATCCCAGAGGAAATTTCCCCAGAGTGATGTGGCAGTTGTGACGTCACGATTGATGACATGTCATGAAAAGAAGAGTGACATGTGTCACCTGGAATGGGGCAAATGGAGTCCTAAAAAATGATCGAAATGAGTGCTATGTGTCGGCAACCGATGAATGCCACGTGTCACCACCGATGAATGCTACGTGTCTCCGGATCTTCAAGGTTCAGGGACTTTCAAACACAAAGTATGTATAACTCCTGGAGGACCAGACTAGTAGAGTGACGTGGCACTTTGGGACTTAGGATTTTTGTCTCTTCAAGAGTTTATGAATGTAGAGTATGGATATCTCTCAAACAACTAACCTCCTGGAGTGACGTGGAATTTTGGGGCTCCGACCCTTTGGGGGTTCGGGAGCTTCTGAATTAAAACCTCTCGGATGGCTGATCCTCTGGATATGATGTGGTAGCCTGATGTCATATCATTGACATGTCACATAAAGAAGGGTGACACATGTCACCCGAAAATGGGTAGATGACATAACCAAAGGTGTATGAAATGAGTGCCACATGTCATCATCAGGACCGATTTCCAGGTGGCATGTGCCATGTGTCCTCTTGAGGAAGGACCTGCATGAAAGGAACTTAAGCACTTCGGGACTTCAACCTTCATCTCTTCAGCTAACGTGGCCATGATGTCACTATCACTGACGTGGCGTCGATGTTTCGACATTCAAGAGTTTTGGAGTGTTGTGCTTGGAAATCCTCAGAGGACGATCGTCAAAGCAATGCAGCGGTTCGGCATTCGAGAGTTTTTGTATGTTGTTCTTGGAAATTTTGGTGGCAAAGCTATAGATTGGCTTATGTGTAACTCTTGCGATTAAACCTCGCGTGAGTTATAGAACCCCGAACGTGCGAGAGTCGTTGATCTGATCGGTCTGTTAGATCTCCACCGTTGAAATTTAACTTGTCTATTTTCACAATCTAGGCCCAAAAATGACTGCTCTGAATTGTTGCGTTCTGTTTTGCGGAATCTTATTGTGCATAAAAATGACTTGGTGGTATTGGATGTTTCCTGTGCACACAAAAGACTTGGTGGACCTATCACATGCTCAATCAATGGAAAACATGATGACAAGTATTTCGAACCAAATCATGACATGCAATTATACTTCAAGAAAACATAAACAATTTGTGGATAGAATCAATCGAGAAATATAATGATAAAAAACCAAGTCATTTAGAGAGGGAAACTGACTTAACCAACCAAAAGAGGAATAATTTTGATGAAGGCATAGAGAAAAGAGGTAGGAGGGGCAGGGGTGCAGACTTAGGTCTCAACATTAGCTCCAACTGGGGATAACACTTCCCTGTGAGGTGCTTAAGAACAACAGAGCAATGCCTTGGAATTAAATAACTTGATCCCACCTTCCTTCTCTTACCTCTGTTTCTGTCTGCCAGCCATGTATATCTGCTACTGTCTCTCAGCTATGCAACTTATTGAACTCAAAAATACAACTACACCCGAGTGCCTTTGTTGCAGTATGGAGTCTTTATTCACACACAAACTAAGTAAAAATGAAATGCTCGAATGATGAGCTTATTCAAATGCAAACAAGAAAAGAAAGAAGATATGGTACAAGAGAGACCTTCCCTCAGTATTTCAAGAAAAATAGTGTTTCAAGAAGCGCCCATTTACTAGGCCTCCGCAAATTTCAGTATCATCTAGATTGTGTAAGACAAATGTGTTATTTTCCAGAACCTCAACCACCTTAAAAGGACCAAACCAGAGGTTATCAAACTTACCATGCTTGGACTTTTCCTCCCTTCTAGAATCCCACCTCAGGACCAGGTCACCTTCTCGAAAGATATCCTTCTTGGTTTTCTTATCAAAAGATGATTTGATTTTTCTCTGGTATGATTCAGTGATCTGACTCAGTGCTTCTCTCTTTTGTTGAACCTCTATAATCTAAAAGATTCTCCTTTGGATGTCATTTGGATCCTCCATTTATTCCTATAGGAATTTCAAAACTGGTAGACCGAGCTGAGTGGGGAAGACAACATCTATCCCATAGAATAGATGAAATGGTGAGGTTCCCAATGATCTCTTGGTGTTGATCCTATCATCCCACAAACCATACTTAAGTTTAGAGTCCCAAGATTTATTGTTTTCAGTCAACAATTTCTTGATGATCCTGATGAGAGTCTTGTTTGATGACTCATCCATCCCATTTCCATGAGGATAATAGGGCATGGAATGTGTCAAGGTGATGCATGGCTGGCACAAAATTCGATCATGGATTTGGACTTGAATTCCTGGGCATTGTCTGTTATAATATCTCCAGGGAAACCGAATTTGGCAAATATATCGGTTTCCAAAAAGTTCATAATCACTTTGTCAGTAGCATTCCTAGTGGGCATAGCCTCGATCCATTCCGTAAAGTAGTCATTTGCAGTGAGGATCCACTTATGTTTCCCACTGGAGGGTGGATATATCTCACCTGTGAAATCCAATCCCCATTGCTGAAAGGGGCCACTACTAGTGATAGGTTTCAGGGGCAGTGAGAGTAACTTTTGTTTTCTTACAAACATTGGACATTCATTGCATGCCCTTACTGTAGTGAATACATCAAAGAAAAGGGTGGGACAATAGTACCCTTCCCTTAGGATCTTGAGGGATGTATCTTTCTAATGCTAGTGTCCCCCACAAAATCCCCCATGCATATCTGTTATGAATTGCTTAGCTTCATTTTCATCAAGACACTTTAATAGGATGCCAACANATTTAAAATACAAAATTGTATAGCTTTTAATTTGAGAGATTGAGCCCTCATATTCTTCAAATTTGGTGGGCATTCTAGGTGTTGCAGAAAGTAAATAATATCTTGGTACCAAGGTGAAGAAGAGTAGTTTTCAATCACCTACATGTTGTCTTGTCCAGACTGTGTCATGGGTGCATCAGATTGGGTGAAGGTCTGATGCAATTTCCAACACCTTATAGTTTGATTTTGATAACAACTTGGTGAGTCCCTGTCCCTTGATTAGCTTGGTGGGATTTATGTGCATTTCATACTCCAACAATTTGACAATCCATTTCCCTCTCTTCCCTTCATTGTCTAGCTGGACCAAAATCTCTTTGACATTGTTGCTAGGAACATAGGTTGTAATGTTAGACTATAACACATACACCCTGAAGGCTTTCAAGGCTTTGACCAATGCATAGGCATGCTTTTCTAATATATCATACTTCAGCTCAACATCCTAGAGGGCTTTGCTAAAAAATGCTATGGGTTGTTCATGCCCTTCTTGATTCTTTTGCAGTAGCACATCAAGAATGGTTTCCTCAGAAGGAAAATAAAATATAAAGAACTCTTTGGCATAGTCAGGGATGACTAATACAGGGGATTCAACCAAGGCTTGTTTGATCTTCTAGAATGTTGATTTTTCCTCCTGTGACCACTTGATAAAAACATCTTTCTTCAACATGTTGGTGACAGGCCTTATGATTTTAGCAAAGTTGGGAACAAAGCACCTCAAAAAATTTATTTTGCCTCTAAAAGACTGAATAGTCTTCTTGTTTCTGGGAATTTGAATTTTTTGAATGGCTTCCACTCTCTTAGGGTCTATTTTTTTCCTCTTGTTGATATGATGTGGCCTAGGATATTACCTTATAGCATAAAAAAGTGGGACTTCTTGCGATTCAAACAAATCCCATACCTTCTACATTTTTGGAAGATTTGCTCAAGGTGTTGTAAATGCTCATCATCTAATTTGGAGAAAATGGTGATGTCATCCAAATAAATAACCATAAATTTGTATTTCTGCCCCACGAAAGCTACATCCATAGCCCTCTGAAAGGTGGCCCCTGCATTCATCAGCCCAAAGAGAATTTTTTCGTACATAAATGTCCCCCAAGGGGTGGTGAATGATGTTTTTTCTTTGTCCTCTTCACATACTGCTATCTAGTTATAACCAGCGTACCCATCCAACAAGGCGATTTTGTGGGAACTTACTACCCTTTGTAAAATATGGTCCATCTCGGGTAGGGGGTAGTTGTCCTTAAGATAACACTTGTTGAGATTTTGGAAATCAACACACAAGCGTATTTCCCCACTCTTTTTTCTCACAGGTACCAAGTTGGCCACCCAATCTGAGTACCTCAAGGGCACAATAATTCTGGCATTAAGAATTCTTTTGAAATCTTTTTCAATTATGGACATCAACATGGGATTAAATTTCTTGATCTTCTATTTGAATGGATTAGAACTAGCCTTCAGAGGGATCTTATGCTGGATGATGTCAGTGTCAAATGTCTTCAAATCCTCATATGGCCATGCAAAAATATCAGCAAAATTTTTCATGAGGCTGACATACCTGTCTTTCTGTTCTGCAGGTAGTGCCTTGGAAAATTTGACTATTTTGGGATTTTCAACAGTCCCAATGTTGCAGTCCATCACTTCCTCTACTTGATTTTTTATGGTATCTCCTCTGAAGACATCATGACTGTCAAATAACCTTTCCAGTGGCACTAGACCCCTGGGGATGTGGTTTGTTTTAAGTTCCACAATGTTGTGGCCAACCACTTTGTTCATCAGATGAGATGTTTGCTGATTATTTGATTCATCATCTTCACCTTCTTGATCTATAGAGATACTGGAGAATTCTTCTATGTTCTACAAAAATATTTGCAGCTCTAGGTCATCACTAAATACCTATCAGTGCTTAACGTTGTCTGGTATGGATGTCCTATGTCTGACCTCCACCTGATACTTGATATTTGGACCAATGTGAGGTCTGAAGGTGCTGGCAACCAATGCCAAAGAATCTGCCTTCTGATTTTCCTCTCTGGGAATGAAGGATATATTGAGTGCCAGAAATAAGTTGTCAACCAGGTCCCACACCTCATTCATGTATTGTTTGAGCCTCTGTTGCTTAACATGATAGATTTTTTTCACTTGATTGATGATTAACTTAGAATAACCAAAAACTACCAAACTATCAATGGCCATGTATTTAGCAGCCCTCAATCCAAGCACCATAGATTCATACTCAGCTATATTGTTAGTAGTCTTGAATTACAACTTATAATAGAGCGTTATAACCTCTTGTGTAGGGGAAATGAGGACTATACCAGCCCCAAAACCCTCTTTTGATGAAGATCCATCGAAAGACATCTTTCACACTTTGTTCTGTTGATTTGTAAAAGCCTTATTTTTGCATTTGTTGACTATAATTTCTAGTTTCTCACCATTTAGATGAAAAAACAAATGAGCCAATCTCATCCTCAACAAGATAAATTGGGTGATTGTTTGGATTCTAATGGTCGCTGAAAATATAGGCCAATATGAACTCTCTATATAGCCTCCTATTCTATCCTCTGAAAACAGGGATGGTGGCATATGTGAGGTCCATTTGTAATGATCCTCCAACCTTCTTAGCCCACGTCTTGGACAAAAGCATACCAAACTTGGGGGGAATTCTAGCCACAACGATGTCCATCGCTACACTCTTCATGGGTAATTGTGCCCAAATAAACCACCATATATTTTATTAATCCCAAACATTTGACTTTTTTGGAGTCAAAGGAGTAAAGGTATTGGTAGGACTTGGTGATCTCTAGACCTAGTTCCTCCATAACAACTTTAAGCATGACATTGTGTGAGGCACCTGAGTCCATGAGATAGTTATGAAGGATATTGTCATGGAAAATTAAAGAGATGTATAAAGGTGGAGAAGCATCAGAGCCATCCTCAATGTGTGGGCCCACAATAATGGCTTGGTTCTCATCCTGCAGACTAATTACATCAGAAGTTACAACAGAAGTAGGTGGTTGCATAACCTTCATAATGGGTTGTTTGAAAGGCTCATTTTTCAACAATTCTGATAGAGGTACAAGGATCTTGATCTTTCTCAACTCATGCTCTAGGCTGAAAGATGCTTGTGGCCTATCGAATTCCTTTATTTTAGGGACAAAATTTTTAGATGGAGGAGGTTGGTGGGCTTTAGCCAATGCACCCTTTCTTGGATTTGGCTTGGGAGGAACCTCTATTTTTTTTTTTTGATCATAGGTGGTGGCTTTAGGAGTGCCTGTTTTAGGCCTCAAGTCATATTTCTTTTGGGGTTGGCATTGAATAAATCCCTCTTCCCATATCTCAACAAAAAAATGATCTGACAGTTGTGCTACCTCATAATATTGTTGCGTTAAGTGATTGGTGTAAAAAATTGTTTCATTGAAAAGTACAACAACATCATCCACAACATCACTATCTGCATCCATCTCTTCAATCTGATTGTTTTGTAAAGGGGGTACTACTCTTTGGTCATGAACATTCCTCCTCTCTCTCTGCATTATCTGAGGGGCATCATTCGAACTTCTAAATTGGTTGGGATTTTTGTTCCCAACCCTTGAAAAACTATGTTTGGTTGTTTAGATTCCCATTTCAGCTTAGCTATTTCAAATTTCAGATCCTTCAAAGTTTTGGTCATTTCATCAAGTTTGGGATCAGATGTGGTTGGGTTAGAGGAGGCATGGCATTCCTCTCTTTGTTTCTTCTTTTCCTTTTCATATCTAGTTTTTAACCTCTCTGATGGCAATATGTTGGACTCAACCTCAATGGCTTCTTCTTGCATGGATATCAAGGTAGTGGATCTTCTCCCCCTCAACAAAAGAGAGAATTATGCATCAAATGCATTGGCATAAGTGATCTTGGCAGAGGATTCATTTGGTTTTATCTCATTTGGGATCCTACCATACATCTTATTAAATCTCTTGGTGAAGTCCAAAATAGACTCACCATTCTTTCTCTTAAGGGCCCCAAACTCAGTGATGTAATACATATAATCCCTTATATCTCCCCATTGCTTTATGAAAGCTTCATCTAATGCATCAATATCTCCAATGGAGGCTAGAGGGAGGCCCCAAAACCATTTTCTTACCTCCTCATCAAGGATTTGTACAAACAACCTTATCCACACATTTGCATAGTCAATGTTAAAGTTGTCTACAAAGTTGTAGAAGGCGACCCGATGTTCCTCAGCTGTGACATCCACTTCCCCATTACATCTAGGAAAATATTTCATGTGATATGTGGTTGGGAGTGCATGTAATCCTACATGAAGAACTAGGGGTGCATATCTGGCAACAATTATGGCATCCATCATGTTAACAACCATTGTTTGGGCAATAGGAATCTGAAGATTGATTGGAGATATAGGGGTGGATTCTAGAATATATGATGAAGTAGAGGTAGGATTTGAAGGTGTCTGCGGTTCCTTGGAATTGTGATTCTTAGGGATAGAAAATTCAAGATTCTTGTGATGATGAAGAACGGTAGATTCTTGAAGTGCAGTTTTACCCTTGAGGGGTGAGGTATATCTCTGAGCTAAGGTGGATTTTCTTAGTTGTCTTTCTGGCTCAGAGACTATTGTTATAACATCCCTCAGCCTACAAATCCACCATCGGGGCAATGCTACCTGCAGAATACCTTATCTTGTACATTTAGCTATGATCTATGAAAGCTCCAACCTTAAAGTACTAGGCTATGCCACACATAGAAACTTGTGGAAAAACATACACATCCATATAAACATATAATGAATATTATACACACACACACACACACACACACACACACACACACACACACACACACACACACACACACACACACACACACA
>JASDQU010108958.1:73601-83891 GCA_032191745.1 Picea mariana | reverse complement strand
CCTCATTGCCTCACTTCCATGGTATGTCAACAGAAGATCCTGACTCCTTTTTATTTGAATTTGATATACCATGTAGAAGTTATAATTACACTGATAATGCAAAAAAAATAAAGTTATTTCCAGCTACACTAGAAGATTCGGCACTAAGGTGGTTTATGAGCCTAAGGGAACACACTATCTTGTCTTGGGATGGTATGAAGTAGACCTTCCTCTAGAAATATCAATATTACTGTATACCTAGGGATGCTAGGAATGACATATTTAAGATGCAACAATCTCAGGAAGAAACCCTGGAAGACTACCTAGAAAGGTTCCTATATAACTACCAAAAGACTAAGCAATTTTCCTTAGACACAGTTATAGTTAGGACTATATTTATAAAGGGTGTAAGGGATGACTGCATTGAATTACCAAAACTCATGAGTTCTAGGGATGTGTATCAAAATCCATTTGCAGACATAGCAGAGTATTGTAAAAGATATTCTCCCAATCAAGACAAAACTGGAAAAGGTATAAGGGATCCTACAAACAAAATTGTTAAACCCACATCAGGAGGTGCTACTAGGATTGAATTGGGGAATTTGTTAGAAAAATTTAAAATAGACATCCTAAACATCATCAGTTCCCAACTTGATACCATAAAAATTAAAAGGAAAACAAGAGGAAGAAAATGTTGCGTTGGCAATTTTCTGTCACCAGTGTAGGAAAAATCATCCTAAAAAGGAATTCCCCCTTAATTTTATTGAAATCTGTGGCCTCTATACATAATATCACCCTACTAACGAGTGCCCTTATTTACTTGGACTTAAAGCCATATTCAGGGGAGGCAGAGAACCTAAAACATTCTACCCTCCTAAGAGACCATGGAGACAACAAAATCCCAATATGTTTGTAGACCCAACTACACAATATCCACAACAACTATGGGTACCTCCCATGTCTTATCCTCAATGGTCACCACAACAGCCACACATCCAATCTTGGAAACAAGGACGAAGAGGGCCTGCATATGGGAATGTCCCCTTTTAGCCAACAAATTTTCCCACCTACCCACAATACCCTTCAAATATTTCTCAGTTGCTCCCGGGATTTAATCCTCATGCACTTCTTCCACCTCCACAGCTGCAACAACAACTTGCACTACCTATGAATCCAAATATGCAGCAACAAATGAAAGTTGCACCCATTAAAAGTCCTCCTCGACTTACTCCTATTCCTGCACAACCTATCCCTAACCCGAATAATAGGCCTACACAACATGTACAAAACCTTGAAGTACAAAACTTCCCCACTTATGTAATAACTCTAGCTCCATTTAGTCGAATTGAATTAAGATCAAGGAGGGTTGTTAATAAAACAAATACTACTATGGTTATTCAAGAAGAAGAACATGTAGATAATCACATAGAACAAGAAGAAGAACAAATATATATTCAAACAGTACAAAGAGAAGAACAAATGGCTAATCCATTAAATGAAGAAAGAAACACCCTTGTACAACAATAAGCTCCTCCTCCCAATTCTCATGCAACAGAAACACCTTAGAAAACAAACACTCCTCCTTATACAGAAAGGCTACTTGTAAAGAAAGCTGAGGAACCTCTAGGACACAATATAGAGGCTGAACTTAGAAATATATGTGTGAAKATCCCCCTACTACAGGMCATCAAAGATATACCTATTTATGCTAAAATTGTAAGGGACCTTTGCATTAAGAAGCCAGGGAGGAAGAGGAAGGAGCCTTCTATCATACAGGTGATTGGATAATTGTTAGAGTTTATAATAGAAATGCCGTCTAAGTATAGTGATCCAGGGAACCCAATGGTAACCATAGAAATTAATGGTGTTGATTTTCCAAACACACAGATTGATCTAGGGGCAACAATAAATGTTATTTCAGTAAAAATTATGAACACACTGCAACTAGATCATCTAATACCAACAAAAACTTTGATGGAGCTTGCAGACAAATCAGTCATCACCCCAGCAGGAAGTTTAGATGATATAACAGTTACCTTGGATTCTTGGGAATACCCCGTCGATTTCTTAGTAATTCATCCCAAATCCTCAAAAACAGCACACCCAGTAGTACTCGGTCGACCTTGGTTGGCCACTGCTGATGCATTTATTAGTTGTCGATCTGGAGAGATGACAATTTCCAATGGCACTCAAAGTCAAAAACTTATCCTTTTTCCCCCCGCCCAACCAACCACTGAAGTTCCTCTCTGGTTGGAGAATCCCTATGGGGAGGAGGATTGTACTCAACCCTTGTTGACACTTGAACAAGTAAAAGGAGTGCAATATCAAACTGAAGAACAAATTTTAAGTCTATTATTGGTTGATTCAGCATGCATTGAATATCCTCAATCTTTCCCTAATTATACACATATCTTTAGCTCCGAATTTCAAGAAATTTGGCACCCTTCCACTTCTATAGTAGCCATTGTTTCACAAATAGATGAAGGGAAAGAATCATTTGTTTAGGGTGTTGAAATCAATCCTGGGAAATCTCTGTATATCAATGCTAGTTTAGAAATAGATCAACAACAAAAGTTGATACAGATGATTCAAGGGCAATCTAGTGCTTTTGCATGGGATTACTCCGACATGAAAGGGATCCACCCAAACACTTGTATGCATCATATTTACACTAATGATCAAATCAGACCTGTAAGGTAGCCCCAAAGAAGAATGAATCCAGCCTTGAAGGACATAGTGAAAGAAGGACTCCATAAACTCTTACAAGCCAATTAGGATCAGATAACAAGTGGGTCATCCCATTAGTTATTGTACCTAATAAAAATAGGAAATGGAGGATTTGTGTGGACTTTTGAGAGTTAAACAAGGCCACTTATAGATATTACTTTGCCTTGCCTTTCATAGATCAGTTCTTAAACACTTTTTCTGGGAAGAAGTATTTTTCTTTCTTGGATGGGTTTAGTGGTTACAACCAAATCCAAATTTCACCAGAAGACCAGGATAAGACCACATTTACCTGCCCTTGGGCCACCTATGCCTATAGGGTTCTTCCTTTTGGTTTATGTAATGCCCCTTCTACCTTTCAAATGGTTTTCTTGGCTATTTTCTCTGATTTGACCCATGACTGTGTGGAATTCTACATTGATGACTTCACAATGTACGTGGATGATTTCCAACAGGCATTGGACAATTTGGAGAAAGTAATGGTTAGGTGTAAAGAGACCAACCTTTCACTCAGTCATGAAAAGTCTAGAATGTTTCTCACTGAGGGAATTGTTCTAGGTCACCACATCTTTGGTACAAAAAAAGAGTAGACCCTGCCAAGATTGGCATTATTTCCCAAGTCAAGATCCCTACCTCATAGAAGGAAGTCATAATTTTCTTAGGGCATGTTGGCTACTATAGGAGGTTCATTCAAAACTTTACAAACCTAGCTTCCCCCCTATTCAAACTGTTGAGAAAAGATGTTGAATTTTGATGGAATGAACAATGCCAAATCTCCTTTGAAATCTTGAAAACAAAGTTGTCAAGTGCCCCTATTTTGAGAGGACCAAGATGGTCTCTTCCTTTCCATATTTGCACAGATGCCTTAGATACCACTTTGGGGGTTGTCTTAGGAGAAAGGGAAGGACATATTTCTTATGATATATACTTTGTTGAATCTCTCACCTGCTGATGTAAATTACACTGTCATGGAAAACGAATTTTTTTCAGTAGTACATGCCATCAACAAGTTTAGACACTATATAACAGGATATGAAGTCTTTGTGCATACTGACCATTCAACCATTAGATTTTTAATGAACAAGCCTATTACAAATTCTAGAGTGACTAGATGGCTATTATTACTACAAGAATTCAATATTACCATTATTGATAGACCTCGAAGAGACAACTTAGTTGTTGATTTCTTATCTAGGCTTATTCATACAGGTGACAATACTCTAGTAGATGATGATTTTCTCGATGAGGAATTATTTTCCATTTCTACTTACACCCCTTGGTATGCAAATGTAGCCAACTATCTTGTAACAGGAAAGCTACCTCAAAGTATGTCCTCCTGAGAGAAACAAATAATTATCCAGCTAAGTGCCAATTATATGTGGCATGATGATTGCTTATACCGAACTGGACCTGATTTGGTAATCAAAAGATGTGTTCTGGAGGAAGAGATGCAGGATATTTTCAGAGCATGTCATGTGTTAAGGTTTAAGCTATTATTGACTTTCATTACATTTCATCAGATAACCATAGAATAGATAGGATCACTAAGAAATACAAAATCACAAGAGACACATTATTTATTCTGGAAAACCCTCAAGGGGGAGAAAACCCAGCAAAAACTTCCTTAATATAGATAGCCAATACAATGCCAAGAGATAACTCAAACAAATATAGAAATTCCTCTCCAAGAATGCGCCTCTCTCTCTCTTCTTTATTCTCCAACTACAACTCTGAACGTGTGCTCTGATGAACAAGTGAGTGTGTGTCCAAATGAGGCACTAGCCTCTTTATTTATACAATCTGGCAGGTGACTTTTCACTGGTAGGGCCGACTTCTCAATCTGGCTATTACAATTAGGGTTTTACCAATCTACAAAAGGGGATTTGGTTATTTACAATATCTGACATGGTCAATACGCAAAAGGGGATTGATATAATGAGTAATACATCAATAATAAATAGAATACTCTTTGCAGTTACATTATTTCAACACTCCCCCTTAACAAGAAGGGTATTATACAACAACATCAGGTGAGAGAGAGGACAACATCATCAACAACATCAAGTGAGTGAGAGGACAACATCATCAACAGAATCTTGGAACACCGACTGGCGTATCTATAAATCATCAGAAATTTTTCTCATCAACAACATCATCATTCACAATGGAATGAAATCATCATTTGCATCAATATGGATTAGTATAAAACTAATACATCATCATCACAACACGAGGTTGGCCACATCATCACAACACTAGTTTGGCACATCATCAGAGCACGAGGTTGGCACACTACACAACAATTAACCTAGAATCACAACACAAAAGTTAAGTTGGAATCACAACACAACAATTAAGATGGAATCACAACACAACAATTAAGCTAGAATCGCAACACGGAAATTAAGCTGGAATCACAAAACAACAATTAAGCTGGAATCACAACACAACAATTAAGATGGAATCACAACACAACAATTAAGCTGGAAGCACAATGCTAGGCTGGCATCACCACACAACAATTAAGATGGAAGCACGGCACTAGGTTGTCATATCAACACAACACTACTCCCCCTATCGAGGGAGGTCCTTTCGGACTATACCAAACTTATCTCTAAAGTGATCAAACTTTACACAAGATAGAGGCTTGGTCAACACATCGGCAACATGTTCATCCATGCTAACATATTGGAGCTTTATGGCTCCTCTCTACACCATGTCACGGATGTAATGGTATCGGATCTCTATGTTCTTCGACTTCTCATGAAATACAAGATTCTGTCATCTTTATACAGCTCCGGTTATCACATAGGATCGTGGTTGCTTCCATCTCTAGGTCGAATAGACCAGTCAATAAATTACGAAGCCATATGGCTTCACAATTGGTAGAACACGCAACAATGTATTATGCTTCCATTGTATTGAGAGAAATACTTGATTGCTTCCTACTCTACCATGAGATCATGGTTGATCCCAAACTAAAACAACATCCTGAAGTGCTCTTCCTATCAGAGATACTTCTAGCCCAATCTGAATCAGTGTACCCACTCAGTGTGAAATCATGATCTCCATCATAGATGAGACAACAATCTAATGTACCCTTAAGGTACCTCATCACATGTTTTGCAGCAACTAGGTGAACATGTTTGGGTTCTACCAGAAAATGACTCAACGTGTTCACATAAAAATAGATACCTGGCCTAGTGTTCGTTAGATACATCAACAATCCAATGATCTGTCTATACAGCATGACATCAATCAATTCTGATGAAGTGTTGACCAAAATCTTCAGCTTCATTTCCATGGGTGTATTCATGGACTTGCACTCCAACATATCACATCTCTTCAGGATTTCAACTGCATACTTCCCTTGGTTAAGGAAGATTCTCTTTGGGCTCTGCCATACCTCAAGACCTAAGAAATAATGCATTAGGCCAAGGTCTTTCATCTCAAATTATGAAGCGAGCTTCTTCTTACATTCTGTGATGAGATTTTCTTCTCCAATTAAGAATAAGTCATCCACATATAGCAGAAATATCATCGACTCGTCATTCATAACTTTGAAGTAGAGGTTAGAATCAACTTTACTCTTGGTAAATCCAAATCTCGTCAGAAAATTGTCTATTCTTCCATACCAAACTCTAGGGGCTTGCTTCAACCCATACATAGCCTTTTTCAACTTGCAGACATGATTCTTCATGTCTTCAACTTCAAATCCTTGAGGTTGTTCTATATACACTTCTTCTTCGATAACACCATTTAGGAAGGTTGTCTTTACATCCATCTGGTGTAACTTCCACTTCATCTTAGTTGCAAGGACTATAATGTTTCTGATCGAAGTGTATCTGGCTACAGGAGCGAATGTCTCTTCATAGTCAATGCCTTCCTTTTGAGAAAATCCACGAGCGAAAAACCTTGTTTTATACTTCTCAATACTTCCATAAGCAGCATGTTTTATTTTGAAAATCCATTTGGAAGCTATTGCTTCCTTGCTCTTTGGTCTGGGAACTATTTCCCATACATCATTCTTAATTATGGATTGGTATTATTCTGTCATGGAATCTGCCCATTCTTCTTTTGAATGGATTCTTCAAAGAAGGTAGGCTCCTTCTCTAAGAGATCACACATCAAAGCCATATAACTGGAGAATGGCTTAGGTCTCTTTACTTGTCTTGTGGTTCCTTCGGGAACACCATACTTCTCTCCATCTTGAATAAGCTCTCTAGCCCAAACAAGCTTTCTCTTATGGGAGATCATCATCTAAGGAGGTTCTTGAAATTATACTATGTCATGATATTCTATAATTTCCTCATCAGGGGAATCTATGACTTCCCTCACTGGTTCTACAACTGTAGGAACCTTCCTCACTGATTCTGCAACTCTGGGAGCTACAGGTTCCTCTTCATATACTTCTTCAATCTAGAATCTTCTTGATTTCTTGAGTGTTGTGTCTTCATCAAAGGTCACGTCCCTGTTGATCTCAATATGATGGTGACTTGGTATATAAACCCTGAAGGCCTTGGAGACCTCACAGTATTCAACAAATATTCTTGTCTTTTCTGAAGGGTCCAACTTGTTTCTCTTCTCTTTCGGAATATGCACAAATATTGGGTAGCCAAATATTTTGAGATGGCTTAATTTTGGATTCTTTCTAGAGAACATCTCTTTAGGGGTCTTGAACCCAAGTGAACTATGGGACAATCGGTTTTGAACATATGATGATGTTTTTTATTGCTTCTGCCCATAAGCACATTGAAATATATTGATTATGGATCATGGTCTTCACTACTTCCATTATCATTCTATTCTTTCTTTCTGCCACACTGTTTTGCTGAGGATTTTAAGGAGTGGTGAGCTCCCTCTTAATCCCGATATATTTGCAATAGTTTACAAACTCTTTTGAGATGTATTCTCCTCCATTATCTGACCTGAGTATCTTGATCTTTCTTTCAGAAAGATTCTCTATCAAGGCTTTGAATTCCTTGAATTTACTAAACACTTCATCTTTTGATTTCAACAAGTAAAACCAGGTTTTATGAGAATAATCATCAATAAAAGATACATAGTATACATACCCACTGTTGGAGGATGATGGAATTGGCCCACACACATCTGAGTGAATGAGTTATAGTACTCCTTATTCTTTGTTGTCTCTCTTTGGAAAAGGGTTCTTGATGTTCTTCCCTTGTGCACATCCATCGCATACACCTTCATGATCAACCTTGAGTTCTGGTAGACTTGTGACTGCCTTGCATATATACGGTAGTGCCTTGTAGTTGATGTGTGTTAATATTCTATGCCAAAGTTCACATGGATTCTCAATGGCATGGGTCATGGTTTCTTCTGAGTGACCCTTTGGTTTATACAAGCCACCTTCTTCTTTTCCAATGACGATTGTTTCTTTCATGGTTTCTCCTTTAGCCCACATAAGAACTTCTCCATCTATAAAGGCAATTTTGAAGCCTTTCTTTTCTAAAGATGATATGGAGAGTAGGTTCTTTGTCAAACCTGGTACATATAGTACGTCCTTCATCTTCATTGGAGTCCCTGAATTAAGCTTGTAGTTTGATTCTCCCACTCACTTGATAGGGTATTGATAATCATCTCCAAGTGTAACTTTCTGAGAAAACTTATTTTTTGAAAGGTAAGAGAGAAAATCTATTTGACCTGTTATGTGCTTGGAAGCACCACTACCAATGAACCAAGTGTCCTCTCCAGGTGTTACCGATCCTGAGAGGGCCGAGATTAAGACATAGTCTTTAATTTGTTCTCTTAACATATTTGCGGGTGGCTCTTCATCTTCAACTCCATGAGCATGATGTCTCTTATTTTTCCTCTTGTATTCTTCTCGTTTATCTAGACAATGTCTCTCAATATGTCCCATATTGACACAATGGTAGCATTGGACATATGAGTAATCTCTTTCCTTTCTTTGTCCTTTCTTTTGGAATCTCTTTGGTTGAGATTATTTATTACTGAATTTTTTTTGGATGTGAGATTCTTTATGAGTTTCTTTCTGGAAGTAACACTTCTTTCTTCCTCCTTTAGTGTGATTAGTTAGGGCTTGATATTCGTCTCTTGAAAGTAAAGATTCTCGGTTGGATACTCTTGATTCTTCTTGAATACATTCTTCCCACAGACTGTCAAATAGTATTTTCTCCTTCATTGCACAAATGGTTTGTATGAATGCATCCCAAGGTCTTGAGAGACCATTAAGAGCCGTCATTATGAGTTTGTATTTGTCTATAGAATCTCTGATTGCTTCTAGTTGTTCTTTGAATTGAGATATTCTGGAGAAATATTCTTGGATTGATTCTCCTCTCTGCATCCTTGTATTCTTGAGCTGAGTTCTTAGATTCATCTTCCGGTTTATGTTCTTTCCTTCATATAGTCTGGTTAGGGCATCAAACATTTATTTCAGAGTCTTATTTGATGACACATGGGGAATCAAGTGATCTTTGATCGAATCTATAATGATTCTTTTGGCCCTAATTATGTCCTTGTGGTGTTTTGCTTTATTTGCAGCATCGACGGGTTCTGGTACTTCTTCTTTGATGAATCTTGCTAGTTCATTCTCTTCAAGAATGAGGCCAATCCTATACTTCCAGGCACAAAATTTTTCCACACCTTCCATCTTGTCAACGAGCTTAGTGCTTGCAGACATCTTTTACCTAGGGCTAGGAAAATGACCAAAAGTGAAAATGCTCAAAATTAAATTATGAACTTACTAGGAGGTGCGCTTGGTTGAGGTGAGTAGCCTGGTGTGGTTAGATTTCCGAAAATATAACTTTTACCCCTTCAAGCTTGATCATCGAATTTCTAGACTGGTGCTTTTGGTTTTCTGGTGCTTCTGGTACTCTGGTTTTCTGGAACTTCTGGTACTTTGTGAAAAATAGGGTTTCACTTTCTGGGATATCTAGCCACTTAAAAGTTGCGCCGAGGATACCAAAGTTATCCTTGAGGAAGGGCACACTTTTATAGATGGTTTTGGAGCTGAAATAATTCTCCAACAAAAATCCCTAATTTGCATGTACGGAAACAATGACGTTTTTCATTTTCTCTTGTGAAAGATGCTCTCTTCAGCTTAGCAGTGATACCATGTTAAGGTTTAAGTTATTATTGAGTTTCATTTCATTTCATTAGATAAAAATAGCATAGATAGGATCACTAAGAAATACACAATCACAAGAGTCACATTATTTATCCTGGGAAACCCTCATGGGGGAGAAAACCCAGCAAAAACTTCCTTAATATAGATAGCCAATACAATGCCAAGAGATAACTCAAACAAATACAGAAAGTCATCTCCAAGAATGTGTCTCTCTCTCTCTTCTTTCTTCTCCAACTGCAACTCTGAACTTGTGCTCTAATGAACAAGTGAGTGTGTGTCCAACAAAGGCGCTAGCCTCTTTATTTATACAATCTGGCAGGTGACTTTTCACTGGCATGGTCGACTTCTCAATCTGGCTATTACAATTAGGGTTTTACCAATCCGGAAAAGGGGATTTGGTTATTTACAATACCCTACATGATCAATCCACAAAAGGGGATTGATCTAATGAGAAATACATCAATAATAAATAGAAT
>JASDQU010108958.1:45635-59160 GCA_032191745.1 Picea mariana | reverse complement strand
GTAGGCCACCAAAGACATGCGCACAAAATATTTTGTGTCATTTCTTTGCCTATGTAATGTCCTCCAACAATCTCATTGTGTTCTTCCTCAAATATAGTTGTTCTTTCGTGTTCCAGTACACAAGGCCTCAAGATTCCATCTGCCCCTAACTTATTCAAGTTCCCTACAATTAGTTGATAGTCTACTTCTTTGACTACCAATTGTTTCTTTTGTGCCACCATCATGTCAAAGGGAGCCACCCCTGTAAGTAGAAACTCCATAATCTCTGCGAAATAATCATCCACCATCTTGACTGCAAATAATTGTGCACTGAGGAAATTATCATCGAAATTACCTACATCATCTCCTATCAAGATCTGTGAGAGATGATCTAGTCCTACATTCAGTTTCCCAAGTTTTACGATGGCCTCAAAATCATGTTTCTGAAATAGTAACATCCATCTGCATATTCTTCCTCCTAAGACAGGATTATGGACTAATTATTTTAATGCAGAATGGTCGGTGTACATCTTGAAGTGAAACCCAAGTAGGTAATCTCTAAACTTCTAGAGTGCATAGATCATAGGCATGCCTTCCCATTCTGTAGTGGTATATTTGTTTTCAAATATAGATAATTTCCTACTCACGAACACAATCGGATGATCGATTGTGCCTTCTCCTAGTTGTGAGAGCACTGCTCCCAGTTCAATGGATGATGCATCGACATGTAAGTGGAACTCTTTGTCGCAATCTGGGAAGACTAAAATGGGTACAGTGACCAGTCTTTGTTTCAGTGTGTCCAGCCCCTTCTGTCAGTCCTCATTCCATAGGAACTTGACTTCTTTCTTCAGTAACTTTTCCATGGGTGTTGTAATATGCACGTAGCCTTTAATAAACTTCATGTAATAACCTGTATGGCCCAAATTTTCTCTTAGTTGTCTGACTGAGTTTGATGACGCTAATTCCATAATAACGATGATCTTGGTTGGGTCAACAAATAGGCCTTTCTTGCATATTATATGTCCTGGTAGAATTTTGAATGGTGCAAGAAAGATGCATTTCTTTAAGTTCTGGGAAATGTGACATTACCTGCATCGATCTAATATGAGCCGAAGAACTTTGATATGATCCTATAGTAGATTGAATATCGTCCAATCATCTAAGTAAACCTCCAAAATTTTTATGGATGAACTCTTTGAATGCAGCCACAACCACTCTAGAAAACATTGTAGGGGCATTCTTCAATCCAAATGGCATCACCGTATATTGATAACTACCCCATTATGTCACAAATGTGGTTCTATGCCTATCCTCCAGCATGATTTTTATTTGATGGTACCCAGAGAATCTATCAATGAAAAAATACATTTCTTGACCCCCTACATTCTCAATTACTTCATCAATGATTGGTGTTAGGAATGGGTCATGTAAGCATGCATCATTCATCTTTCGTAAGTCGATGCAGATCCTAATCCATATAGTCTTCTTGTCCTATACCACCATAGGAATAATCCATTCGGATTCTTTGATTAGTTCAATGATTCCAATGTCGAGCATTCTATCTACTTTAGCCTTAACCTTCTCTTTATACCTCGGGTTCAACCTATATTTTCTATGTCATATTGTCTTAGCTCCAGGTTTTAGTGGAATCTTCATCGCTCCTAAGTCACCTGCTATCCATTTCATCTCTAAAAATGTAGTTGTAAATGAATCATGATATTCTGGTAATAATTATGTCACCTTCTCAATTCTTTCATCGTTCCAATAGTTTCCTATGTGTGCAAACTTAGGGTTCTTCGGTGTCCCAATATTGATTTGCTTCATCTTTATTGGTTGTTTGTATTCAGTGGATAGAAGCTATGGCCCTTCTACTACGTGTGTGTGCCCTCTATTTTTGGTACCTGGACATTCATGGGATCCCCTTCACCGTATTCCTCCTTCCTGACATTATAGCATTACAATAGCTTCTGGACCGTTAATTTGGCTTTGTGCGCATTGCCTAAGGGTTCTTCTTCCTACGATTCTACCTTCGAGAAGATTGTTGTTTGGATGGCTTGTAGGGCTGCTTGTATGGAAGGAGATTCATGATCAAATGTGAACGTGACTTCGAATCTAAGGACCAATCCTTCACATGTTGTCTCTCTATGCGTCTCCAATTCTAAATATGAATGCCTCAGGATTGTATCCAATGTGTGTATGAATCGGCCCGTCCATTTTGTTTATGATACTGAGTGCCATAAAGCCCTAAATTTTTCCATGTGATCTTTCAAGTCACTCTCTCCTGTTTATTTTTGTGCTCTTACTTCTGCTTCAGGTCCAAAGAATATTTGCATGAGTCTAATGCATTGTTCCCAATCCTTAATACTCTTTTTGTGTGCAGCCCACCATCTAGCTGGAGTTGCTTTTAAGATGACATCCAGTGATAACAGCCTCTGCTACTCAGGTACATGTAATTCAAATTCTATTATAAACATATTATTCTTAGTTAGTCTATCGTACCTAGGTGGTTCATATAGTTATGTGCAAATCCAATGCAAATATAAGTTTATACGGGCACATATTCTAGTTGATACTTCATGCATCCTCTGCTGCCAATTCTCTAGACAAGATTTTGAATCTGATGTGCATGAACTAAAACTTCTCCAAATGAGCACACCATCCATTGTTGGCCCAACATAATCCTCCATTTGTGTAGTAAGATTATAGAAATTGTCCATATCATTTTCTCTTACTGACTCTATATATCTCTTCCCTTCTGATGGTTCCAAGGGTGCAGTAACCTTTAGATCCCCAACCTTGAAGATCATCTGCCTTCTTTTTAAGTTAATAATTTCCTATTTATCATCCACCCATTCCATTTCCATTAAAATTGGATATGGTTGACTATCATCTACAATCTCAATAACTTCAAAATTTTCCATGTTGCACACCCCATCTATGTTTACAGGTACCCCCATTAGTTGCCCAATCGAGACTATCTTATGCCGATTTGCGAGCCTTAAATGGATAGGGGACCATATTAGTTCAATTTCTCCCATCATATCCCATGTCTTCTTAGGTAGTACATTCACATCTGATCCTAAGTCTAGAATTAAATTATCCACATCGTATTCCCTAATATGTGCATTAAACTTGAATTCCTCGTTGGTTCTCTTCCTGCGCAGTACTTGGTTTATCATCTGTTGTGTGACAAGGGTGTCCCTTCCTTTTACACAATGATCAATCATTTTGTATAATATACTAAGCACAGTTTTATCTCTCATCAGTTCTACACAACGTTTTAAGAATTCAGTTAATGCACTTACTTGCGTACTTGACTTTTTAGGTACCGCTGGGTCTTCTAGATGAGGTAGCGATAATCTTGGTGCTTCCTCATGTGGTTCAAGTATTTCCTTTCGTGCACTATGATATTTCTATTTTTCTTTTTGTGGGTTGAATGTTGGCATAGGACCCGCTGACTTTCATACCCATTGCTCTGTTTGATTTCCTTGAGCTTCCACATCAGCGCCTGTGTGAGCTCCTCCACGTGTAACGACTGCGATTTTTTGTCCTTCACTAGGTTTTTCAATTGATATCATTTGCGCATTCCAATTTTTATGCGGATTTTGATTTGGGTTTCCCATATCCTACCATTTTGCAAGTAGTTGGGGACAGTCCTCTATTGTGTGATTCAGTGCTATGCAATATGTGAACGTGGTACACAGGTTCTAGAAATATCGATCCAAGTTTCCTGGTTGATTACAGTTATAACAGATAATCGGTCCTCATCCTCCTCGACCAAAACTCCCTCTACCTTGGCCTCTACCAAAATTTTCTATGTTCTCATGATTGAAACCTTTCTTAGTGTTATAATGCACACCACTCCCATCTACTCTGGTATTCTCTTCCTGGATCCTATACATATCTAATGTGTTCTCCCTTAGTAGGTTGAATGCATGACTGTCCTTTTCTTCATGTCCTACTGATTTGGAAAAAATTCAAAACAAGTTCTTTTGATTACTCTGATATTTTTGTAGTAATGGACACTCAGTGGGATGATGTCCCCATTTATTATAGATCTTGCAGTATCCTCCTCCGGGTAGTGGATTCGGTGCTCCTACTCCCAAATACTGTGTGAATTCTGGGCATCCATCCTTGTGGTGGCCTTCTGTCCTATCGTGTCTTTCATTTCCCTTTCTTCTGTGCTCTCTTGGGTCTTCATAATTTATTCCATTTTGTCTTCAATCTCCTTCTTTTTCCACAGGGTCGTATCATACTACATATGTATGTGGGTGCTTTCGTCCCTCAATTTGACTAAGTCTCGGTGTGCAGTGTTGCATCGATGCCTTATATTTGAAACAAATGTGCTTGGAGTTCCTCTACCTTGTGGATGGGTAAGATGGACACAATGATATTAAGTTGGCATAAGGCCTCGGTCTGTTCTTGTAATGCCCTTGCTGGTAACTCCAATGTGGTTGCCTCAAGATGTATAGTTTGATGCTCCCCTAAGGGTTGGATTAGAGCTTCTTGTGCATCAGCCTCGGGTGTCCTTCATTTTGTGGATGGGTCATCCCCTGTCTTGGGGTCTTTCACATCACATGTTTTTTCTAAAATATCTTGTAGGACTCCCAACTAATCTTGGACCTTCTTTTATTGCTGCTCGTGCTTTGTCGCCACTTCCCCCCAAAGCTCTTCGGTGCAATCGTGAATCAAGAACCCAAGGTGATCCATATCATCGTTAGTAAAGATATAAAATGGGGTATGGAATTGTGTTTTTTATTTATTTTGTGGTCCCCTTATATTTTCTAGTGTCCCTCCTATATTTTTTGGCTCCCAATCTTTCCTTTTGAGGCCAAATTCAGGGAGTTTCATTTTTTCCCGGTGCTTGTCTGCACCATTTGTTCGGCCCTGATCCTCTTCCTTATTGCTTTGTACTTAGTATTTGTCCTCTTGGGAGGACCCTAGCTTGTCGGTTGGGTTCTTTCAGTCGTCCTCCCATTCATTAATTATGGCATGCACCTCATCCACTGTCAGCTGGTAATTGGTTTTTTAATTCTTCTCGCGTAGGATCCTTTTTGGCTTGCACATAGAGATGGTGAATGTCGTCTCTACACTGCACAATGCCCCAGTAGGCGATAATGGATTCCTCGGGAATTTGTATTGTAGTCTCGACCACTTTGGTGATGAACTAAAAATATGAGTAAAAAACAATGTTGATATCAGTATGTCATCTTCTTATGGTGCAATGCCATAAGTTGGTGTATCTAGCAACTAATGGATTGCAACCTGAAACATGCATGCGCTAGTAGTATGCAGGATCCTGACATCCAACCAGCACATTAAGAACAAATATCCATGTGTAATGAAATTCCATGCCTTTTTCTTGGGATTTTGTGCAGTCTTGCAAGAATTCATTCACGAGGAAGGTTGCACATTTCATTTGTATTCCTTCCTTGCATCTCCCTATCACAGAGATGATTATCGCTAGTACCTCGTCCTTTCAAAATTTATGAAAACATTTGCAATCCAAAACCTGCATCGTGAACCTAGCCTCTTAGTCACTGATGCACTTTACATCCAAATCGTGTTTTCCTCTGAATGTGTCATACTTGTATTTGATGGTCTCAGAGAGGACTCTCTATCCCATTTCAAGAAATAGTAAGGTCAGGTTTTCGCCTACGTTTCTCAACCTTGTAATGTGTGCAATTAATGTTGTAGCAATTGAAACTGGGGGATCTAGCCAAAGTGTACCCCCGTGGATGCAACTAAGAAATACCTAGACACAAGCATTGATTATGTTACTCTGTCTAAAATGTGGAATTTCAAACAGCTAAAGTATCCTGGATTTTTCCAGACCTAACGCCCATTTCTGCACTTCCACCCGAATTTTTCTTGTAGCGGGGTTTGTATTTGTTCATAAATATTGATCATGGCCAAATCAGTGAAATTTTGCATGTTCGTGATGTCATGATCCATAAACTTTAAGTTGGCCACCTTGTCAACCAACTCCTCGTCTTGCCTAACACCCTTCAATAATGGTGATGTGGGTAATGGATATTTGGCATTCGTTGGTACTGTAAAGCAGGGCACGTCATATGTCCTTGGACGTAAATAATCTCTATAAAAAAAATTGGGCAATGTCGAGGCCGAAGGTCCAGTCACGTCTTCTACCTCAACATCTACCGGTTGCTTGGATTGTTTTCTTGTTGCACTGGAGCATGCTCCGAATTGAGGTGGTGTCATTTATGATATATGTTGAAATTTTAGATGAACTCTCTATATCTATGTCGATCATTGTAACTTGACTTGGGTAACTTCTGCTTTATTTTCTCGGGCTTTCATGCAAAACATAACTTAGAATTTCCTTCCCACTCAGTATTTGGTGTGTTTGTGCCAACTAGACTTGTCTTATATTGCCTTAACTGTCGTGTCCAATCGGGTGTTTGAAGTGGGTAATTGGTTAACTAAATGCTCTTTAAGTGCCAAATCTACCTTATGATCCTCCTTACGTACTATTGATCAATCTAGAATTTCCAGTGGCCTTTCATATTTAATGTTTCTACAGTGCTTTAATGACCTGTCACGTCATCCATCCAGTTGTCTTTTCCATGCCTGACTATATTTAATGGTATTTTCATGTCATCCTGTGCAGTAATGTGTTGCTCGTCACATGAGGTCATGTCCATATCTGCCCATTGAAATCGACGCAGTGTTCACTTCATGTAAGATGATCAGTCCAACTGTGCAAGTTCTGATACCTTGGTATTCTACTTACTCTTTTTCTTTCTCCTATCACTACCTTTTTATTGTTTCTCTTTCCTTTGTCTAATTTTTATTTGGTTTTTCTTGTGTTTCTTGCTACTATGGTACACCTACTATAATATAGGGATTTATGCGCTACATAGGTCACTGCATAGACAGTCGGATGTCTCTATATATCTTCAACCGAATTTCGTTCACCATTATGTCCAAGATCTACCCATCCAAGGTTCCCAACCAAGCAACACATGTCTCTGTTATCTGCTAGATCACATATGGTCCTAACCTGTGCATGTGAAACTTCCCTGGGTGTTGTAGATAATTGTTATCCTAGAGTAGTACCAAGTCGTCGACTTGGAATTTCTTGGTTCTAATATGTTGATCATGCCAGGCCTTCTCTTTGTCTTTCCGCACCTATTGATGGAATCCGGACAGAAACCCATCCTCCTTGAGTTGGACTAACTACACCAATCTCTCCTCTATTACACATATGTGTCCAAGAGCTCAATGATGGTTGCAATGCGTATAATATGTACAATGAACTCCATTGGCATCATTGCTTCCTTTCCATAGACCAACTGTAACGATGTCTTCTCTGTCATATTATTACTTGTAGTTATGTACACCCATAGTATCGCAGGGATGCGTAACTCCCAATCGTCTCTTCCAACATTGCAAATATTTTTCAATGCATTCTCCAAAATTTTATTGAAATCTTCTACTGTGTCATCATCCTCAGGGTGATATGGTGTAGTTTTATGATGATGAATCTAAAATTCTTTAGTTAATGTAGTAATGGTTCATTTAAGAAAGTGCGTACCTTTATCACTAAGTAATATGCGTAGATATCCAAACCTGGTGACTACATTCTCAAATAGAAATTGTGCAGCAGTCTCTATAGTGCAATCAGTAATTGGTGTTGCTTCTTCCTACCTGGTTAAATACTCGGTTGCAGTGATGATGTATATTTCTCTTGATCTCCTTACGTCTGGGTTGATGGGACCCAAAAAATCAATGGCCCACTTATCGAATGATTGCAATGTAACTTGTGGTTTTAATGGCATTTCATCATGTCGAGATGGTTTACCCACTCTTTGGCATATGTCACAGGACTGAAAATACTCCTTTGCATCCTTGAATAGTGTAGGCCACCAAATCCATGCGCATAAAATCTTATGTGTTGTTGCTTTTCCTGTGTAATGTCCTCTAACAATCTCGTCATGTGCTTCCTCCAATACAGTTGTTCTTTCGATTTCCAGTACACAACGCCTCAAGATTCCATCTGCCCCTAACTTATTCAAGCTCCCTACAATTAGTTGATAGTATACTTCTTTGACTACCAATTGTTTCTTCTACGCCATCGTCATGTCGGAGGGAGCCACCCATGTATGTAGAAACTCCATAATGTCTGCAAAATAATCATCCACCATCTTGACTGCAAATAACTGTGCATCGAGGAAATTATCATCAAAATTACCTGCATCCTCTCCTATCAAGATTCATGAGAGATGATCTAGTTCTGCATTCAGTTTCTCCGGTTTTGCGATGATCTGAAAATCATATTCCTAAAATAGTAAAAGCCATCTGCATATTCTTCCTCCTAAGACATGCTTATTGACTAAGTATTTTAATGTAGAATGGTTGGTGTACATATTGAAGTGAGACCCAAGTAGGTAATGTCTGAACTTCTAGAGTGCATAGACCATGGATGGGCCTTCACGTTTTATAGTGGTATAATTTTTTTCAGATATAGAGAGATTCCTACTCGTGAATGCAATCGGATGATCGATTGCGCCTTCTCCTAGTTGTGAGAGAACTTTTCCCAATGCAATGGATGATGCATAGATATGTAAATGGAACTCTTTGTCCCAATCTGGGAAGACTAAAATGGGTGCAGTGACTAGTCTTTGTTTCAGTGTGTCCATCCCCTTCTAGCAATCCTCATTCCATAGGAACTTGACTTGTTTCTTCAGTAACTTTTCCATGGGTGTTGTAATCTGCGTGTAGCCTTTAATAAAATTCTTGTAATAACCCGTATGGCCCAAATTTTCTCTTATCTTTCTGACAGGCATCGGCAGCGCTAATTCCATAATAACAGTGATCTTGGTTGGGTCAACCAATAGGCCTTGCTTGCATACTATATGTCCTAGTATAATTTTGAATGGTGCAAGAAAGATGCATTTCTTTAAGTTCAAGGAAATATGACATTATTTGAATCAATCTAACATGAGTCAAAGAACTTTGATATGATCATGTAGTAGGTTGAATATCGTCCAATCATCTAAGTACACCTCCAAAAATTTATGGATGAACTCTTTGAATGCGGCCACAACCACTCTAGAAAAACCTGTCGGGGCATTCTTCAATCCAAATGGCCTCACTGTGTATTTATAACTACCTCATTCTGTCACAAATGTGATTTTATGCCTATCCTCCAATACTATTTTTATTTGATGGTACCCAGAGAGTCAATCAATGAACGAATACGCTTCTTGACCCCCTACGTTCTCAATTACTTCATCAATGATTTGTGTTGGGAATGGGTCATGTAAGCATGCGTCATTCATCTTTCGTAAGTCGATGCAGATCCTAATCCCTATAGTATTCTTGTCTTGTACCACCATAGGGATAATCCATTCGGATTCTTCAACTAGTTCAATGATGCCAATGTCGAGCATTCTATCTAATTCATCCTTAAATTATCCTTATACCTCAAGTTCAACCTGTATGGTCTCTGTCGTATTGTCTTAGCTCTAGGTTTTAGTGGAATCTTCATCGCTCCTAAGTCGCCTACTATCACTTTCATCTCTGAAAATGTAGTTAGAAATAAATCTTGATATTCTCATAATAAGTCTGCCACCTTCTCAATTGTTTCATCGTTCCAATAGTTTCCTATTTGTCCAAACCCAGGGTTCTCCAGTGTCCTAATATTGACTTGCTTTGTCTTTATTGATTGTGTGTATTCAGCGGATACCAGCTCTAGCCCTTCTACTATGTGTGTGTGCCCTCTGTTTCTGGTACCTGTACATTCCTAGGATCCCCTTCATCGTATTCCTCCTTCCTAACATTATAGCATTCCAAGAGCTTATGGACCGTTAATTTGGCTTTGTGCGCACTACCTAAGGGTTCTTCTTCCTTCGATTCTACCTTCGAGAATATTTTTGTTCGGATGGCATGTAGGGCTGCCTCTATGGAAGGAGATTCGTGTTCAAATGTGAACATGACTTTGAATCTATCGACCAATCCTTCCCATGTTTTTTTATCTCTACGTGTCTCCAATTCTAAATATGAATTCCCCAGGATTGTATCCAATATGTGTATGAATCAGTGCATCCATTTTGTTTCTGATACTGAGTGCCATAAAGCCATACATTTTTCCACATGATCTTCTAGGTCACTCTCTCCTGTTTATTTCTGTGCACTTACTTTTTCTTTAGGTCTAAAGCATATCTACATGAGTCTACTACATTGTTCGTAGTCCTTAATACTCTTTTTGTATGCGGCCCACCATCTAGCTAGAGTTGCTTTTAAGATGACATCTAGTGCTAACAGTCTCTGCTATTCAGGTACCTGTAATTAAAATGTTATTATAAACATATTATTCTCAGTTAGTCCATCGTACCTAGGTGGTTCATATAGTCCTGTTCCAATCCAACACAAATATCGGTTTACACGGGCACAACTTCTAGTTGATACTTCATGCATCCTCTGTTGCCAATTCTCTAGACAAGATTTTGAATCTGATGTGCATGAACTAAAAATTCTCCAACTGAGCACACCATCCATTGTTGGCTTGACATAATCCTCCATTCACGCAATAATATTATATAAATTGTCCATATCATTTTCTCTTACTGACTCTATATATCTCTTCCCTTCTGATGGCTCCAAGGGTGTAGTAACCATTAGATCCCCAACCTCGAATATCATTTGTCTTCTTTTTAATTTAATAATTTCCTGGTTATCAACCACCCATTCCATTCCCATTAAAGTTGTATATGGTTGACTATCATCTACGATCTCAATAACTTCAAAATTTTCCATGTTGCACAACCCATCTATGTTTATAGGTACCCCCGTAAGTCGCTCGATCGAGACTATCTTATGCTGATTTGTGAGACTTAAATGGACATGGTACCATATTAGTTCAGGTTCTCCCGTCATCTCCCATGTCTTATTAGGTAGTACATTCACATCCAATCCTAAGTTTAGAATAAAATTATCCACATCGTATTCCCCAATATGCGCATTAAACTTGAATTCCCCGTTGGTTCTCTTCCTGTGTAGTACTTGGTTTATCATTTGTTGTGTGATAGGGGTTTCCCTTCCTTTTACACAATGATCAATCATGTTGTATAATATACTAAGCAAAGTTTTATCTCTCATCAGTTCTACACAACTTCTTAAGAATTCAGTTAATGTACTTACTTGCGTACTTGACTTTTTAGGTACCGTTGGGTCTTCTAGATGAGGTGGCGATGATGTGGACACTTCCCCATGTGTTTCAAGTATTTCCTTTTGTGCGCTCTAATATATCTATTTTTCTTGTTGTGGGTTGAATGTTGGCATAGGCCCCGCTGACTTCCATACCAATTGCTCCATTTGATTTCCTTGATCTGCCACATCAGCGCTTGTGTGATCTCCTCCACATGTAATGACTGTGATTTTTGGTCCTTCACTATGTTTTTCAACCGATATCATTTGCACATTCTGATATTGATGCGTATTTTGATTTGGGTTGCCTCTAGCCTACCATTTTGCAAGTAGTTGGGGAAAGTCCTCTATTGTGTGATCTAGTGCTATGCAATATGTGAACCTGGTACACGGGTTCTGGCAATCTCGATCCAATTGTCCTGGTTGATTACAGTTATAACAGATAATCGGTCCTCGTCCTCCTCAACCAAAATTCCCTCTACCTTGGCCTCTACCAAAATTCTCTTTGTTCTCCTAATTGAAACCTTTCTAAGTGTTATACTACACACCACTCCCATCCACTCTGGTATTCTCTTCCTGGATCCTATACATATCCGATGTGCGCTCCCTTAGTAAGTCGAATGCACGACAGTCCTTTTCTTCATGTCCTACTGATTTGCAAAAATTGCAAAATAAGTTCTTTGAATTACTCTCATATTTTTGTAGTAATGGACACTCAGTGGATTGATGCCTCATTTCTTACAGATATCACAGTATCCTCCTCTACGTAGTGTATTTGGTTCTCTTACTGCCAAATATTGCACGAATTCTGGGCATTCATCCTTGTGGTGGCCTTCCGTCCTGCACTTGGTACATAAAATTTGTTCTCATTTTTTCCTTCCCTTTTAGAGCTTAGCCAACTGAATTGTTAGTGCAGATAACTACGCTTGAACTTGCATCATTACCCCAGTGTCTCCTGATGACGAAGACTCTAATTCCATCATGATTTCCATTCCCTTGGGTTGCGACACAAATTTCTGTTGAATTAGTGGTCTACAAATGTGGGGTAGAAATCCTGAAATGAACCACTCTTGGTGTTGCTGATATGGAATCTAGAAATGCATTCTTCCCATGACATACTTAAATCATTGATCATAATCCCATTCTAACTCAGTTTTCACCTATTTGACCTCCTTTAGTTCAGTAATATACTGTGATTCTGACTTCGACTTTCTGAACTCCTTTAATAGCTCTTTCTTTATTTCCACCAAAGTCCTAGCCTATATGGTAGGTGTAATACCTTGTAACTTCATATACAATACTATCGTGTGGCCCCTAAACGTTGTCTCTAACTTCACATTCTTCATTGCTTCATCCTATATGTTTTTAGCAACCCAAATTGTCTCGCAGATAAACAAGTGTTGTTTTGGGTCCTCTGAGCCTACTCCCTTGAATTCAGGAAGTCTAAGAGTATTATCTATCCTTGCGATGTTGGTTTGTGTATTCCTTACTCTTGGTGATGTTGGTACACTCTGACTTTGAATTTGCACACTAATCCCACTATTTCGATCGGTAATATTATGTCCTCCTTGGCTCACTATGATGGCTTTCGACACATCTTCAAATGTTATTTTTTATTGTGGTGACACACATGGGGTCATGGATTCAACACATAATACTATCTGAGTAGGAATTTTCGGCTCTTCTATTACTGGACTGGACTAACACCCCTCTTCTTTGCCTCCTATATATCGTATCTCTACAATTTGGACTTGTGTGCAAGGATCTCTTACTTTTGTCTCACTATGTGGCTCTTCTCTCCCAGCCCCAACGTTTTTCCTTTTATACCTCCTTCCTTGGCGCAACTCCCCAAATTCGTAGTCTACCTCTAGTGTACTGCCTTCTTGCATCATCAGTCCCTTCCTTCCTCTTTCATTGCTCCTCCCTTTTCTCAGATGATCCTTCTATTAGCCTTTAACTCCCCTATGTGTTTAAATATTGTTTATTTGTCTTACTTCATTATCATCACATGCTTTTCACATAATAGCATATTTATCCACGTATTCAATGATTTCAAGAACCTCCCATGTGGGCCTTTGAATTTTTTTATTTAAGCAACAATGTATGACTAAATGCAATCTATGGTGAATTATGTAACATATCCCCCTAGTATACTATCCAACCAAAAATAAATTACTCGAGTAGTTGGGTTACTTACCGAATTTAGTTTCCTTACCAATTTTGAAGTCCAATTTTTTGGTGTTGCAGCACTCAACCTTCTTGTCTTCTCTACTAACCTTTCTAGCCACTCGGTCATAATTTTTGGGAATTCATCAAAGAAAATTTCATGTTGATCTGTGAACAAATACTTTTGCATCCATTGATCATCACTCAT
>JASDQU010108958.1:26811-43048 GCA_032191745.1 Picea mariana | reverse complement strand
TTTTAGAAAAAATGGAAATTGCAAATCTCTTTTTTGGGAAAAAGCATGCAAAAATAGCCCATGGGCAATATATAACACCTAAAGTTTTATATGATTATAATGCGGTCTGTTGTTTAAAGACCATGTTTTTACTTATGTTGTTGTCGTTGGACCCACTAATTCAATGTGTGTGCATGCGCATGTATCATGTATGTATTGGGTAAAAGGCTATGACTAGTGGGTTCAACAGTCCTCGCAAAGATATTCAAAATAAAGCAACACCATGTCGTTACTTTTATTGTTGTCGTTGTACCCATTGATTCACCCATTGATTCAATTTTTTTTTTTGGTTAAATCTTGTACCTACTAATTCAACATGTGCATGTATTGGGTGAAACAATATGAAGAGTGGGTTCAACAATCCCTACAAAAATATGCAAGGATATTCAAAACATAGTACTGAATTTGTCATTTTCACCATGTAATATCCCCAAGGACGAGCCCTGTTGTAATCATGTTTATGAATTGTAGAGAATGTAATGTAGGCTAACGAGCCGAGTATTGATAAGCTGGTAGGCTTATGTGTTTATTAGGTCGGGAGCCTAAGTGTTAAGGCAGGAGCCTTTTTTTGTATATGTAATATGAAGACCATTAATAAAGATTAAACATCATTGTGTGCAGATTGACCATGAAGAAAGAGTGATGGGGGACTAAGATTCCACATAGTGGGTAATGGAAAGGGGGATGAAAGGTTGGAAAGAGGGGCTAATATTAGGGGCTTAAGTCCTTGAGAATAATATTTTATTATTATTCTAAAGCTGTGTGACAAAACATGTTTTTATCCTAAGTCCTGGGAAAGGCAACGCACGCAACTCCAAGTGTGCAAAAGGGAATGCATGCAGCTCTAGGAAGACAAGTGTCGACTTGGGTGCATGCGGTTAAAATATGAAGCGCCAGCTGATTTGGGGGTTTGTCCTCCATTCTAGCGTCCGTTGTTTGAACTGTGTCACCTTTGCATCTGAGCTCTGCATATCGCACACAACTCTAAAAAATGAAACTATGTGACCTCTATGATTGACCGATGTATTCCCATGAATTATGTCTGGTCTCTTCGTTTGGCCTCCATCCTTGACCTCTGCATAATTCCCTTGTCACGCATCCTAAAATTGGTAATCCGTGGGCCAATTTGTGTCTTCTGTGGAACCCAACACCTTTATAATCGCTTGAGCGTGTTGTGTTTTAGCGTCTAGTCATTGCCATTTACGAGACTATGCCCATTTTCTATTGTGGTCATCATCCTTGTATCAGCTAAGTGTTGATGTTGTCACGGTTACCCTCACCCGGTTGGAATTGATTCGAAGAGTGTGCTGAAGAAGCGGGTTATCAAGCCCATGCTAGAAGAGGCAGGTTGTCAGGCCTGTGAGCAGCTCTCTCCAGGAGAGAGAGTCTTTTGGGAGTGGTTTTCTTCCAGAGAGAGTCCAACACCAGCTACGAAGCTCTAAGAATTCCTGATCCAGCCTGTTGTCGAGGCCCAGAGAGGAGGTGAAGCACTGATGTACTGTGCTTGTGAAGGTGTATACTCCCAAGTGGAATAGGCATGTGGGGAATGAGATTCTATGAGTAGTGGGCATTAGAAGGCTCTTGGAGAGAATCCCTTCGGTCTCTCTGTGCATTTTCCCTATAAACCCGGCCTAGTCTAGGATTCCTTGCCCAGGGTGGAGCTTAGTCCCAGCTCGGGGGTGACCCACTATTGAGATTGATGAGCAGTGAGATCTAAGGTTGGGAGGTTCATGGAAGGTCTGCACGTGGTTGGTGGAGTTACTATAGTTTCAAAGATAAGTATATGCATGTGTCTTAATTTCAATTAAAATGCATGTTTGTGATGCTAGCAATATTATCATATATTTCGTTGCAGTTATGAATTACTGTTAATTCCATTACTTCTATAGGTAGCAGTAGTCTTTTGATTACTCTATATTGTTTGGTTAAATTTGTTAATTGGATTTAATATGCGTGTTATATATATAAGGATGATAATGTTTTGCATAGTAGCGTTGCCCGACAAGTGGGTTGATTTTCAAGGACGTTACAATATGGTATCAGAGCCATGTTTTCAACACTGAGCCTGGATGGGTCAGATAAGTGGTCTTTGGACCCAAGGTTTCGAGTGGAAATGGTGTTCGAAGGAACTGATTTCAAACCTTAGATTGTTTCTGAGTGCCAAGGGGTTACATTGGTCATGTTACGAAGATCAGGAGGAGTAGCGGTAGAATAAAACCGCAGCTGTAGATCAGTTGTAAAGGAGAATATATGGACCACCAAATCCACGTCAAGACACTTAGGAGAGCGTGCAGAAGAGATCATATTTGGGACATTAGATCTGAGCATGAAGGACCAACAAACGTTGGATCCAGGGAACATGCACAATTTTTAAAACCCTTTGGAGTTGCACAGGAGTGTGGAAATCATGATAGGTGAAGCCCTGACATCATCAGGATTGTCCATCGAAAAGGACATGTAGCAGAGATCCACATACATCGAAGATTTTCAAGTGGAAAAGTCGTAGCAATCCTAACTGTCCATCGGGAGGGATGCGTGGAGAGCAATCAACCTTTCACTAACTCGTGACTTGAAAAGGTCAAAGGGCAAGTTTGTGAGAATTCAAAAAACACAAATTCATGATTGGATCACAACCATTGATCTAGGAGAGATCTAGACCGTTAATTGTCCAAGAAGAATTTCGACATTTCAGGGATCGGGACACATGAAATCCCGACAAGATCTGAGTCATTAGATCATGGGGAAATCAGGAACGTTTGATCAAGCAAAAGAGAATATTGTAATTTCGGGAGTTTGTCTATTGGGAGAAATGGGATGTGTTGACGTACAAACTCCCGAAGCCCAAAATTGTGAAATCCTGAAGACTCGAAGTGGTGAGGTGGGCTGACGTCACTTGGATGGTGTGGACACATGGGATGTGTACCCCGTACCAGTGGGCCCCAAAGGAAAAGCAGACACAGTAGGTTCGAACAACGTCACCTGAGGTAACGTGGACCTTCTTACGAACACCATGTGTCACCATCATGGTTGGTGACAACTGTACTGTGGCCTCGGAGGCTTGAAAGGTCAGAAATTTGGAAGTCGAGAGTTGGAGAGGGAAGAGAGTGTGGAAGCCTCCAGGACCGAAATCCCGAAACCCGAAATTTTGAAGTCCCGATTAGAAAACCTTGAGATATAGTTCTTCGTCACAACCCATGGTCGTGTGGGTTAGGGAACTGAGAGAAAGGGATAACGCCTGAGTTCACTACAGAGCCAAGTAGAGCTCGAAAAATTCATGGAAACTGAACGTTTTCTTGAATCAAGTTGTTTATGAATGTTGTGGGATCTGTTAAGGAATAATTACTTGACAAATTCTGGCTGTCTGCACATTGTGTTTTCAAAAGATTAGTGAATGCGAGAACCGAGTAGAATTTCCACCAAGTTCCAAAGAAATGGAAAGGGAACAGACTGCTTCTAGTTCTAAGGGCGAAGCAAAAAGAATGGATGTTCACTTGGGAGTTGAAGGATCGAACTCCAATGTCCATGGAGAGGAGATAGACAAGGAAGGGAACATGAGGAAGATCATTGAAAAATTTCAGAAAGATGCCCAAACTCACCGAGAAGATAGAAAAAAGCTCAGAAAAGCTCAGAAAAAATAAGGTGAATTTAACATAAAGATGTTAAAGAGTTTGGAGAGAATAGAGAAGAAGTTGGAGAAGGAGAGCGACTTGAGCATAACAGGGAGTCACCAAAATTCTGAGGGAAAAAGGTCAAGGAGTGTGGGTAGACACCATCATCACTCCCAAGGTCGCTCCAAGAGGAGGGAACACAGTAGTTCAAGCCCATACCCTACTAGAAAGCACAGGAGGGAACACAGTAGTTCAAGCCCATCTCCTACTAGAAAGCACAGGAGATCTGGAGTGGATGAACTGAAGGGAAAGATGAATAAGATTAAGCCTACTACATTTGATGGAGAACATAAGAAGAAGGAATATGTTGAAGCATGGTTGCTTGGCATGAGGAAATATTTCCAACTACATAATTATTCCTCTCATGCAGAAGGAAGAATTGCAATGTATCAACTGAAGGGAAAGGCATCCATGTGGTGGGATCAACTTGTGCAGGTGCAACACATTAGAGAGAAAGATATCACTTGGAAGGAATTTAAGAGGTATTTCAAGAATAAATACTTGAATAAAGGATACTATGACAGAAAGATGAAAGAGTTCTTTGAACTCAAGCTGGGCAGCATGACCATTGATGAATACGAGTAAAGATTTTTGGAATTACTGAAGTATGTTTTGTTCATCAAGGATGAAACTGTCAAGATTCAAAGGTACCTAAGTAGACTGCCACCTTCCATTGGGGACAAGATCCAGTATGATGACCCAAAAACTATGGAAGAAATGATAAGAAGAGAGAAATGCTTATATGAGCAGCAAAGAGAGAAGCCTACTTTCCAGAAGGCTTGGGAAGACAAGAAGAAATTCCAGATGGATTAGAGGAAGAAGGGAACTAAACCTCCATTTTTTAGAAATAGTCCTCAAGGATAACCATCATTTAGAGAGCTGAGAATGGATGATGTAGGGGAACAAAGGCCAAGACAGATGCCCATTCACTATTGGGGCAGTAAAGAGAACCACAAGTACAGATATTGTCCCCATAAAAATGGCAAAGTGAGAGTTGTCCACAATGTTCAACAAGTTGAAACAGTGGAGTACATGGGCAATATAATGTCAAGGATCTACGCAGCCCTGGACAATAATCAAGTTGAATATCAGTCGCACAAGATTGAAGTGGAAGGTATGATTAACAACCAACCATTTACTATTTTAATTGATTCAAGGGTTATCCATTGTTATATAGATTCTAGAGTGGTGGAAAGTTTTCATTTGTTGAGAAGTAAACATGAAAAGTCTTGGTTAGTGCAGCTGGCTACAGGAACCAAGAGGAAATTCATTGAGTTGGTTAAGTCTTGTCCTGTGAACATGAATGGACTGAGCAGAAAGGGTGAATTGAATGTTCTACCTTTAGGTTCTTATGAATGTCTAATTGGGATGGACTAGTTGGACCAACACCATGCCATATTGGATTGTCGTAACAAGACATTCACTTTCCTGGATGAGGAAGGAAATAAGAAAACAATCCAAGGAATTCCCAGAGTTGTTGCTATCAGAGAAATATCAACAATGCAGCTGAAGAAGTGCTACAGAAAAGGTTGTCAATTATTTGCAACCCATATGGAGGAAACACCTAAGGATAAGGTGTCAAGTTTGGAGATCATGTGGTATTAAAGGAGTTTGAGGATTTATTCCAGGAGGTACTAGGACTACCCCCGAAGAGACATATTGTTTTTTCTGTAAACTTGATGTCTGGAGCAACTCCAGTGTCAAAAGATCCTTACATAATGAGTACGCCAAAGCTGAAAGAGTTGCAATTGTAGCTTGAAGAGCTTATAAAGAAGGGGTACATACGCCCAAGTGTGTCACCTTGGGGAGCCCCAGTCCTGTTTATGAAGAAGAAGGATGGAATGTTGAGATTATGTATCGATTTCAGACAATTGAAAAAAGTGATTGTAAAGAAAAAATATCATCTGTCGAGGATTGATGACCTCTTCGATCAGTTGAAGGATGCGAAGATATTTTTGAAGATATACCTCATGTCGGGATATCACCAAGTAAGGATAAAGGATGAAGACATCAGTAAGACTGCATTTAGAAAAAGGTATGGACATTATGAGTTCACACTGTTGTCGTTTGGACTATCTAACGCACCCGTTGTTTTTATGTGCTTAATGAATGGTGTATTCAGGGCCTATCTAGACAAGTTTGCCATAGTCTTCATGGATGAAATTCTGGTGTATTCTAAGTCATAGGAAGAGCATGAACAACATCTTAGGATGGTGTTATAGGTGCTACGAGAGCACCAACTCTATTCCAAGTTGAGCAAGTGCACGTTTTATCAAGAGTGGATCCATTACTTGGGGCATATTATTTCGAAGGATAGGATAGTTGTAGATCCTAAGAAGATTGAGGCCATTAGAGAATTATCAGCGCCAAATAATGTGATTGAAGTTATATCCTTTATGGGTCTAGCTAGTTATTACATAAGGTTTATCGCAGGGTTCTCGAGGATAGCTCACCCTATCACTTCTTTGCAAAGGAAGGCGAAAAAGTTTCAATGGACAAATGATTGTGAGAAAAAATTTCAGCAATTTCAGCAATTGTTAACTAGTGTTCCAATCTTGAGGATTTCAAATCCAAATGAAGATTATGTGGTGTGCACTGATGCATGAAAAGAAGGAATGGGATGAGTCCTTAGTCAGAATGGATTCATAATTTGTTATGAATGCAGAAATTTGAAAGAACACGAAAGGAACTATGACACTCATGATATGGAATTGGCAGCCATAGTACACGCTCTAAAGAAATGGAGGCATTACCTCATGGGAAGGAGGTTCGAACTGAGAACATACCATAATAGTCTGAAGTATTTGTTTGATCAACCAACCTTGAACGCTAGACATAGTAGGTGGTTGGATTTTCTCTGTGAGTATGATTTTGATATCAATCATATCAAAGGGAAGGAAAATAAAGTGGTTGATGCACTCAGCAGGAGACTACACGAATTACAAGCTACAACCATTAGCATATATTGAACCGATATTAAAAACAGAATTTTGGAAGCTGCAAATGACGATTTGTAGTACATGGAGTTGGTAGCAAAGCTACAGCAAGGTGAGATGCCACAGAAAGTGGAAAATTATAAATTGGAAACCGATGGAACACTTCTGTTCAAGAACATAATTTATATACCTAATTTCCAGGACTTGAAACGTATGATTTTGCATGAAATGCATGATGTGCCTTATGCAGGGCACCCTGGATATCAGAAAATTGTGGAAACATTCAAGAGACATTACTTTTGGCCAGGTATGAAGAAATATATTGTTGAATACATCACCAGATGTATGGAGTTCCAAAGGGTTAAAGTTGAGCATAGGCACCTAACAGGGTTGCTGCAACCTTTACCCATTCCTGAGTGGAAGTGGGAAGTAGTGAAAATGGACTTCATCACAGGATTGCCCAGAATAGGCAAGCAGCATGATTCAATTATGGTGGTGGTGGACAAGCTTACGAAAGCTATGCATTTTTTTTCCTTAAAGACTACTCACAAGGCAGCAGATGTTGCTGATATTTTTATGAAGGAAGTGGCACGATTGCACGGAATTCCCAACACAATTGTGTCTGATAGAGACCCGAAATTTACCTCAAAATTCTAGAAGGGGTTGTTCAAAGGATTTGGAATGAATATGAACTTTAGTACAACTTATCATCCTAAGTCTGATGGACAGACAAAGAGGGTGAATAGAGTAATATAAGACACGCTAAGGATGTATGTGATGGACAAACCATTGAAATGGGAAGACTACCTGCATTTGGTAGAATTCGCCTACAACAATGGGTATCAAGCATCATTGAAGATGATCCCATTTGAATCACTTTATAGAAGAAAGTGCAATACTCCAGCAAGCTGGGATAATCCAGCTAACAGGACAGTAGTTGGGCCAGAATTGCTCAAAGAAATGGAAGAACAAATGCTAAGAATTAAGAAGAATATTAATGCTACCCAAGACAGGCAGAAAAGTTATGCTGAGAAGAACAGAACCCACAGAGAGTTTAAAGTGGGTGACCATGTTTTCCTAAAAGTAAAAGCCAATAGAAGTTCCCTGAAGCTGGGAAACTGCGCCAAGTTGGCAACTAGATTTTGTGGGCCATTTGAAATCATAGAAAGGATTGGGCCAGTTGCATATATGCTTGCATTACCTGCATCCATGACTGTACATAATGTGTTTCATGTTTCATTGCTCAAGAAATATATGCATGATGCTAATCATGTAATTGATTAGAATGTGATTCAGGTGGAACAATAAAGTGTCATGCAAGTGCATCATGTGCGCATATTGGACCAGAAAAGCAAACAACTCTGAAATCAATCCATCGGGTTTGTAAAGGTCCAGTGGACCTGGTACGGTCCTCAGGACGCGACATGGGAGCATGAAGATGCTATGCAGGAAGAATACCCGCATCTTTTTTAATATTTTGGAAATCTTGTTGATACTGTGTAAAGTTGCACTAAGGACAGTGCAAAAATAAGGGGAGGGGATTGTAATATCCCCAAGGACGAGCCCTGTTGTAATCATGTTTATGAATTGTAAAGCATGTAATGTAGGCTGGTGAGTCGAGTATTGATAAGTTGGTAGGCTTATGTTTTTATTCGGCCAGGAGACTAAGTGTTAAGGCCAGGAGCTTATTTTTGTATATGTAATATGCAGAACATTAATAAAGATTAAACATCGTTGCGTGTAGACCAACCATGAAGAAAGAGTGATGGGAGACTAAGCTTCCACATAGTGGGTAAGGGAAAGGGGCCTGAAAGGTTGGAAAGAGGGGATAATATTAGGGGCTTAATTCCTTGAGAATAATATTTTATTATTATTCTAAAGTTGTGTGACAAAACATGATTTTATCCTAAGTCCTGGGAGAGGCAACGCATGCAGATCCAAGTGTGCAAAGGGGAACACATGCATCTCCAAGAAGACAAGTGTTGACCTGGGTGCATGCAGTTAAAAGTTGAAGCACCAGCTGAGTTGGGGGTTCGTCCTCCATTCTGGCATTCGTTGTCTGAACTGTGTCACCTCTGTGTCTGAGATGTACATATCGCACACAGCTCTAAAAACCGAAACCTTGAGACCTCTGTGATTGACCGATGTATTCCTTTGAATTCCATATGGTCTCTATGTTTGGCCTCCATCCTCAACCTCTGCATAATTTCCTTTTCACACATTCTGAAACTAGTAATCCGTGGGCTAATTTGTGTCTTCTGTGGAACCCGACACCTGGATATTCGCCTGAGCATGCTGTGTTTTAGCATTTGGTCATTTCCATTTACAGGACTATGCCCATTTTCTGTTGTGGTCATCATCCTTATGTCAAATGAGTGTTGATGTTGTTGCAGTTACCGTCACCCGGTTGGAATCGAGTCAAAGAGTGTGCTAAAGAAGCAGGTTGTCAGGCCCGTGGTAGAAGAGGCAGGTTTTCAGGCCTATGAGCAGATCTCTCTAGGAGAGAGAGTCTTCTGGGAGTGGTTTTCTTCCAAAGAGATTCCAGCACCAGATACGAAGCTCTGAGAATTCCTGATCTGGCCTGTTGCTGAGGCCCAGAGGGGACGTGAAGCACCGATGGACTATGCTTGTGAAGTTGTATACTCTCGGGTGGAACAGGCATGTGGGGAATGAGAGTCTGTGAGTAGTGGGCATAAGAAGGCTCCTAGAGAGAATCCTTCTGGTTTCTTTGTGCAGTTTTCCTGTAACCCCAACCTAGTCTAGGATTCCCTACTCGGGGGTGGAGCTTAGTCCCAGCTCGGGGGTGACCCACTGTTGAGATTGATGAGTAGTGGGGTCTAAGGTTGGGAGGTTCATGGAAGGTCTGCATGTGGTTGGTGGAGTTACTACAGTTTCAAAGATAAGTATATGCATGTGTCTTAATTTCAATTAAAATGCATGTTTGTGATGCTAGCAATATTATCATTGCTGTATTGTTTAGTTAAATATGTTAATTAGATTTAATATGGATGTTATATATATAAGTATGAGAATGTTCCACGTAGTAGCATTGCCCGGCATGTGGGTTGATGGTCGGGGACGTTACACACCGCTTGCTAACAATATAACACAAAATACAAATGCAAATACAAAATTCATTATAACATGAAATGGATTTTTCACACCTCCAATTGATTGGTCCACCTATCCCAAAGTGGAAATGTGATGATCTACCATATTCTTGCGATCATTAAAACCAACTTTAGTAAAATACCTTAATATTTATGAGGTATATCATCCTAAAGGGAATGTTAGGATTGGATACTTGGAGATGAAAATTAACCACTTTAATAACAAAGGTTGAAGAAACTATTATCACTCCAGGAAACTCTCCTAGGCTGTAAGTCAGAGATGCCTGGTAACTTAATCTTTTGGTAACTGTTTTCTCAATAATAAGTGTGGGTTTGGATCAAGTCAGAGGACTGAATCATTTCTCACTCAAATCATGCATAAACACATTTAGATGGACAAGGATTTAAACCACAAATGTTCAGAGAATTTACAAATAAAGGGATGTATGGAGAAATAACTATTATATCAGCAGAATCACATATAAAGAATATATGAATGGCCAATTACAATAATCGCAGGAATACTTGCAAAGTTTAACTTATGAATGCAATGATAAGATGACAGTTATCGGGCATAAACAAGCATCACAACATGAATATAATATCCAGGTGCAAGTACAGAATAGACAAGAAGATGAAATCTGAACAAGTTATGGCAAAAGAAGCTTTTATAGCTTAATATGAAAATGAGAAGTTTGACTACATAATACGAAAAAATTCTCCAAAGTCAAACCCCCTGGTGCTTCAAATGTTTTTGGCTTTATAGCCTTACAAGATGAAATCTAGATCCTTGAAAGATGGATCAGATTTGCTAAAAATAGTCAAACCAAACAAGTGTAGGATGAAATCCTATAAAAATGGATCTAGACTTCTAAAAATGGAAAGTCAAAACAAAATATCCTATNATATTAGGTGTCAAACTCTATCTTGATAGCCTTTATATCCTCCAAACTCTTTGACAGATGTAGAAAGTCTTCCAAGGCTGATGAATCCTCATAGGAAATTCGAATTTTCCACCTTTGGCAAAAAGGCAGTTTTTTTTGCTCATCAACTAGGTCACCATTTTCACTTTTCCACCTTCTTAAACATTAAATACATCAAGATAAAACCTTAAATCTGATGTATTTAATTATTATGCATCTTTAGAAACCAACCTCGAATTATTTGGTTGAGAAAAAGTCAAATCTGTGCAAAAATATGACCTCGCTACCATGTACAGGTTTCGGTGGTTAAGAGATAAAAATCTGGGCTTGTTAACCACCAAAAATCTCTGCTTTCGGTGGTTAAGAGATAAAAATCTGGGCTTGTTAACCACCGAAACCTGTAACTTTCAAAAATGGATCTGCGACGAATTAATTTGCGTGGGAATCGCAATGACTCGGATTTTTCTTTGAATTGGATGACAAATGGCTCAATAACCAACAATTGAACTCGAATTCCACTTGGCAACCTTGACAAATCACGGGATTATGGCTGCTAAGTATGAGTTTGCATGAGGAAATCACAGGATCGTGACAATAAAAATGACTCTCGGATTCAATATTGAATATTAATGAAATTGAAACATAAATCATATGAAGTCATAATGATTCTGTATCCTCATGACTGGAGATAATGAAGGCCCATGTGACAAATCAATTCTGTTATCTGAAAATCATGCATGGAATTCTGGATTTCTGCTGAGTCTTAATTCTAAAATGACAATTGGTAGTTAAAAGGAGAACAGGGCATAAATCTTCAGATAAGATGCCATAAGAACTTCATACCTCACCACCTAGATAAACTTTTGGCGGTTATAACTTAATGATTGCACCCATTTGACATCTGGCTCGTGCAAAAGCATGGGTTTTTTCCTTTTGCGCATAGAAACATTTTCGATGGTTAACAGGCCCTTTATTTTCGCCTCTTAACCACCAAAAACCAAGACTTTCGGTGGTTAATGAGTATTTTTTTAGCTCCTCTTAACCACCGAAACTTGAGATTTAAATATTTGATTGCCAAGACCAAAATTGATGTTTTTTCCAAGTTTGTATCCAAATAGCAGACCTTCTAACACACCTAAAAAAATTTGGAAATGAATTTTTGGACCTGTTCCTATCACTTAAAAATTGGTAAAATGACAGTGCTATTTTAGGAGATAACATATGGCTCCTACTCGAGGATGGAATCCTCCCAGTGAGGTTCCAAGAACAAGTAGTTCCAGTCGCCTTATCGGTTGGGCTATGGAGTCATGTGGCCTGTGCAATCGATAGCATGCTTTGCTTATTTAACCAAAATCTGAAAACAATATTTGCATAGCTTTGAAATTGTAGTTCCATTGGGCATGGAGACATCTGGCTGCCTTTGGAATTGGGCATGGAGTCATATGACCTTTGCAACTGTTCCTCTACAAACCTGTAACTTGTATGCAACCTCCTGCTTATTCATGAAATCAACAACTGAAAAATATCTCATTGCTCGTATGGTGAGCTTATTCCTCTGCCTACTCCTACACTAACCAGTAGAGGCAGATTTATCAAGTAAGATCAAATTTCCAATGCAGCCATATCATAAACTGATTTACTGTTAAAATCCTTGATCTTGACCTGAACAATAATGGAAGGGATATCATGTAGAAAAGAGGTTTGAACAGATGATAAAAACAATCTTCTTCTGACATAATTTTTTTAACATCTATGCTGCTCATAGACTCCAAATAGTTAGCAAAAGGGTCATCAAATTCACACAGCAATACCTCTTTGGACTGCTGATCCAACTGTAAATTGAAAAGATGTTGAAAACTGCCTTTACTAATCTCATTGTTGAATGCAGGCTGCTCGAGATCTGTTGGAGAAACATATACGATAGATTGTTGATCTGGACTGTTCAATTCCTCACCTTCTTCTTGATATCTGCTGCAAACTTCCAGTCGTTGCAAATCTTGAAACTGAGAGATACCCTTAGGATCTGTTGTAGATTCAAAACTGTCATATGCTGATATAAAAATCTGCTCATCATTTTTTAATTTTTTAAAGGAGGCAATCTGATCTGCATAACAATCTAAGATAGTGGATGCATTTGGTATATTGTTTAAAGCATCTATACTATGGCCATTATCCTGAATACCACCCATCTTTTGATCATGGTGAGAGATATCTTCTGCTGCAGCAAAATCTTCATGAGTATTTGGATCTTTATTCAATAAATAGAACTCATGATAGCATTGAGGATAGAGAAGGTCATCTGAAAAATGGTTTTTACAAAACACATGGAAGGCAGCATGAAAATCATCCAAAGAGTTGACACTTGCATTTGGAAGAGACCGACACCAGTCAAGAGCAATCCCTTCTAATGAAAATTTGAAAAGCTTAATTTGAACATCCTCATGTACAATTTCAATCCGGTCGATAAAGTCATGGAAATCCAACAAATGTTCAGCTGGCACTTCCCACTTCTCTCCACGAAATCTGGGAATACTACATTCCCATTCATCTCTAGTAGGTACTGGATGAGGGTAACCAGAAATACTTGAAAAATCACAAAACTCATACCTTGTAGGAAAGATCTGGTTCATGTCATACCAGTGGAGTCACCAACAGATTTCAGAGCAATGGAGTCGCCATTGAATTCGTCCTTCATGGAGTCGCCAGATAGATAATTACAACCGAAATAATTTCCAGGCTTTGTCTATCATCAAAGCTGGATCTATGTCGTCTCCCAAGGAAGCTGAGCTTCAATCTCCTCTCCCCGGCAACGGCGCCAATTTGTTATCACTCCAGGAAACTCTCCTAGGTTGTAAGTCAGAGATGCCTGGTAACTTAATCTTTTGGTAAATATTTTCTCAATAATAAGTGTGGGTTTGGATCAAGTCAGAGGACTAAATCATTTCTCACTCAAATCATGCATAAACACATTTATATGGACAAGGATTTCAACCACAAATGTTCAGAGAGTTTACAAATAAAGGGATGTATGGAGAAATAACTATTATATCAGCAGAATCACATATAAAGAATATATGAATGGCCAATTACAATAATCACAGGAATACTTGCAAAGTTTAACTTATGAATGCAATGATAATATGACAGTTATCGGGCATAAACAAGCATCACAACATGAATATAATATCCAGGTGCAAGTACAGAATAGACAAGAAGATGAAATCTGAACAAGCTATGGCAAAAGAAGCTTTTATAGCTTAATATGAAAATGAGAAGTTTGACTACATAATATGAAAAAAATCTCCAAAGTCGAACCCCCTGGTGCTTCAAATGTCTTTGGCTTTATAGCCTTACAAGATGAAATCTAGATCCTTGAAAGATGGATCAGATTTGCTAAAAATAGTCAAACCAAACAAGTGTAGGATGAGATCCTATAAAAATGGATCTAGACTTCTAAAAATGGAAAGTCAAAACAAAATATCCTATCTTAGGTGTCAAACTCTATCTTGATAGCCTTTATATCCTCCAAACTCTTTGACAGATGTACAAAGTCTTCCAAGGCTGATGAATCCTCATAGGAAATTCGAATTTGCCACCTTTGGCAAAAAGACAGTTTTTTTTTGCTCATCAACTAGGTCACCATTTTCACTTTTCCACCTTCTTAAACATTAAATACATCAAGATAAAACCTTAAATCTGATGTATTTAATTATTATGCATCTTTAGAAACCAACCTCGAAAGATTTGGTTGAGAAAAAGTCAAATATCTGCAAAAATATGACCTCGCTGCCATGTATAGGTTTCGATGGTTAAGAGATAAAAATCTGGGCTTGTTAACCATCGAAAAGCTCTACTGTCGATGGTTAAGAGATAAAAATCTGGGCCTGTTAACCACTGAAACCTGTAACTTTCAAAAACAGATCTGCGGCGAATTAATTTGCGTGGGAATCGCAATGACTCAGATTTTTCTTTGAATTGGATGACAAATGGCTCAATAACTAGCAATTGAACTCGAATTCCACTTGGCAACCTTGACAAATCACAGGATTATGGCTGTTGAGTATGAGTTTGCATGAGGAAATCACGGGATCATGACAATAAAAATGACTCTCGAATTCAATATTGAATATTAATGAAATTGAAACAGAAATCAAATGAAGTCATAATGATTCTGTATCCTCATGACTGGAGATAATGAAGGCCCATGTGACAAATCAATTCTGTTATCTGAAAATCATGCATGGAATTCTGGATTTCTGACGAGTCTTAATTCTGAAATGACAATTGGTAGTTAAAAGGAGAACAAGGCATAAATCTTCAGATAAGATGCCATAAGAACTTCATACCTTACCACCTAGATAAACTTTCGGCGGTTATAACTTAATGATTGCGCCCATTTGACATCTGGCTCATGCAAAAGCACGGGCTTTTTCCTTTTGCGCATAGAAACATTTTCAGTGGTTAACAGGCCCTTTATTTTCGCCTCTTAACCACCGAAACCAAGACTTTCGGTGGTTAATGAGCAGTTTTATAGCTCCTCTTAACCACCGAAACCTGAGATTTAAAGATGTGATTGCCAAGACCAAAATTGATGTTTTTTCCAAGTTTGTATCCAAATAGCAGACCTTCTAACACACCTAAAAAAATTTGGAAATGAATTTTTGGACCTATTCCTATCACTTAAAAATTGGTAAAATGACAGTGCTATTTTAGGAGATAACAGAAACATTGAACAAGATATTTGATCTAAAGCTGGCAAGATAAAGTGTTCAAACATAATCATGTGCTTATTGGGTCACCTTCTTCTTTACGTAGTTTCCAAAATCTACATTGTGGGTTTGTGGATTTTTGAAAGTGGCCCTTTGTGTAAGACTTAAGAGCGATTAATGTAGTAGTGGAAGAGAGATACAACCACTCAACATGGACAAAATCATTACCTGATGGTCCACACTAATTTTGAGACCCAACAAATCACCACCATCACAGTTGAAAACACACCCCTTGAGGGGCTAACAACAAGAGAAGATTAGTTCACATTTGCATTCCTTGAATAAAATAACCTTTTCATTTCATGAATCAAAAACTGACCCTCTACCTTCTATAAGGGTTGGCCCATGTATGGTAAGAAATAAAACTAATCAAACAATAAACGAGCTTCACACAAAGTGGTCTCCAAAAAATTACATAGAGAGATTTTTTCAAGATATTGCTTCTAGGAAGTTAATTGACTTGCGCAAAAGAGTGCAGAGAGTGAATGGAAGGATATATTTCACATTTACTGTTGTTTTATTTGTATCATTACTCTTGTTGTATTTGTGTCATTTCTCTTGTTGGCACTTCTAGCAAAATAATCGGATATTACAGATATGGATGTTTTTTTTCTACCTGTTTAGCTATGATGGTGTCAATAATGATTATGTTCAGCTATGATGGTGCCAATAGTGATTATGTTAGTATCAATGGTTTTCAACCTGACTTTTTAAAATCAAACTCTATTAACAAGTTCAAGGATACTCATTGATGTTTAACAAAACAATGTTTTCTCGTTTAAGGAGACTCGT
>JASDQU010108958.1:15633-26761 GCA_032191745.1 Picea mariana | reverse complement strand
AATTTGTTATCACTCCAGGAAACTCTCCTAGGTTGTAAGTCAGAGATGCCTGGTAACTCAATCTTTTTGGGAACTATTTTCTCAATAATGGGTTGGGGTTTTGGATCAAGATGAATATCTGAAACTCTGAGTTATATTCTCAAGACAGTCTTAACTATAATCATGCAACACAAAGGCCTTCAAGAGCTATTGTCAGATAGGTTTGAATAACAGGTGGATGAGAAAACTAATCAATCAACCAGAACATATATAAAACCATATATATATGATGGGTCAACAAGCTTGTGATTCTTTCTTAATAACCAAAAGTAAGATGACAGTTACCAGGGTCATTAAACAGAGACAAAAGAATTAATTCCACTCATAAGCATATAGATAGATAAAAGAAGGTCTGACAGTAACAAAGAAACAAGCTTGTTGGCTGATATATTAAAGAAAGTGTCTTGTTACAAAATAGTAGCATCTAGAACTCAAAATCGAAGCCCTAGTTCCTACTCTACCTTAAGCTTTATAGCTTTACAATGTAGTTCTAAGATCCTAAAAACGTGGATAAAATATGCTAAAGATAGAAAGTCAAAATTTAGTTTTCCAAAGATATGGAATGATTCCCAAAAATGAGGTCAATCCCAGATTTCATGGTCTTAATCTCTTGTAGAGTCATGGTGCAGTGCAGAATAGCCTTCCAAGGCTGGATGATGACTCTTCCAAGAGATACAAATTCTAATTTGTTGAGATAGGCAGAAAATCCAATCTGTTTCCACCAAAATAGGTGCCAAAACCAACTTGGCCACCTTTTCTAGTCCTTATATACCAAAAATGAATCTTGAAACTAAATACATAATTCATCATCTATCCATCATGAGTGTTTTCAAAATATTTGGATCAGAAAAACCTCGATCTGTGCAAAAATTCGATCATTCTGGCAGTGACAGGCTTTCGTTGGCTAACCTAGAAAGTTGCTAAGTGAATTATCTACCGAAAGCCCTATTTTCAGTGGTTAATGAACAATTGTCCTATTCACCTAAACCACCGAAAGAACAGCTTGAACATTTATCATTAGCTAATAAGAATGAGGATCTGGAATTTGGATGGATCTTTGAATGATAATTATTCTGCCAAGTGTTCAAGCTTCACCCTTCAAGTTGAAATATGCTTCTTATAAAATCGCAAAAAGCTCATGTGAGCTGTTGATCATGAATGTATTCTCATCTTGTTAAGATGGAAATGCATTTACTGTGGAATGCTAGGTATTTTTAATTTTAGCTTTCACTTTGTTTCAGCTTTCATGATGACCTTTGTTGCTATTGTTTATGAAGCTGCAAATGGTGTTCCTGAACCACAACAGTAGGTGGAAGATGCTGAAAATGTTCATGACTATGTATAGGATGACTATTCTTCTGCAAATTCATATCTGGCTGAGTGTCTACATGTGGTTGCATTTGTGTCTTTGCTTCTGTTCATTGCCAGGATTTATACTTTCAGCATTAAGAGCTTTAACAAATTCTATTACTCGGAGATAAGAAGACCAAAGATTACCCCACTATGTATTGATAACCATATAACCAGGTTTTGAGAGAAGACCTTGACATTTTGGGATTGCATCTGCATGTAATAGGCATTTGTACCAGTGCCCAAAATAACAACAACCATAGCATCCTCATCATGATATCGTCCTGCAATGTATGTGCTATGGGAAGCTAGCTTAGGTCGGTATGGGCCTTGTGAATATGAAACTTTGAAGGAAGTCCTGAAAATCCCTTTGGTGGCGAGTGGGTTAGAGAGGTTGAAAAGAAAATTAACCTTCTGCGTTGCTCCATTAGCATTCCATTAACCACTTGCCAGAACCAAATAATTTGATCGTCAGCTTCGGTGTACTCATGATACTCTCTATGGTCTTTCCAATCCTGTATACATAAATCATGACCCTTTCCATACAACATTAGATCCAGATCTTCAGGTTCTAAAACTTGAAGAAACTGTTGGAGTGTTGAATTCCCAAGCAAATCAGAAAATCCCTGAGCAAAGCATTTAACTTGTTCTGCAACTAGTGTCACAAAATGACAGTGAATCAACAACATACTGATGTCGATTCTTACTGTTTATAACCAAGTCCCTGTCCCATGGACAAAGTTTCATGACCTTTAGGGAACCCATTTCTTCAACTTCTGTCACAAACATGAGTCCTAGTACATCTTTGTCTAGACTATCTGAATCCGTTTCCAAGATTTTCTTGCAACTTTAAAACAAGAATGGATCTGCATCTTGTGTATCTTCCCAGGAGATAGAGAGACCAACCAATTGTTTGAATAATGTTCGAGCTAGGACCATGTCGATTTGCACCCTATGCATCAATACCAAACCGATAACATGACCACAAAACTTGAAATCGGATAGATGACCAGGATTCACTCCAGATGCTTTCGCTTGTGACAAATTTTGCTAGCTCTGAAGAAAATCGAACTGCATTCCACCCACCATGGCTATTCGTCATCCATTCCTAACAGACAATGCAATGATCCAGTACCTTACCCTTATATCTGCTCATCTCGCGGGTCTTCCTTATGACCGAATGTCTTCGATCTAATGCCCTCGAATGTCAAAGAATCGAGAGACACCGCTATACTCACCAATTGACAATTTCGCATCCATGTAGCGCTTGGCATTAACTCTGTCTCTGCGTTTTTTATGAATGCGCATACATCGGGCATTTAAGCAGAAATGAGGGACCCCGATCCATGGAAATAAATCGGGCTTAGGTTTTGATATTTTCAAAACATATAAATACTGTGTCTTAACCCATGCCCATGGCGACTGAAGCAATCTGGAATCCATAGAATACCTGTAATCTGTTTAGCAATGTTTTCGAAGAGATCTTCCACGATGAGGGCAAAGTGAGGCGAATGAATTGTTTGAAACAAATGGCACAATCTCTTCAATCCATCGAATTCTCCTTTGAATCTTTCATATCCTCATCAATGTTTGAACCTTTGTTTTGACACCTTGTGATGCTGCGCTGGATTAACCAAACCCTCCACGCGTCCTTTCCATGCAGGATTCAAGAAAATATCTCTTTATAATGAATGCTTGGTGATTGCGATGTTTGGTGAATTTCAACAAATACACCTGATACATTCAATAAATACTCAATCAGGGCACTTGTGCAATGACTATAATGCTTGTCTTCTGCAATAATTTCGACACACTCATTCCTGTTGCGTGGCCAAAAGATCATGAGACATTCAAGAAATAGAATAGCTCTTGAAATATAGCCGCAACTCAGCTCCTTTGAATAAACATGAACATTTGGTGCGTGCGAGAGCATGATGATTTTAAATTTAAACTTGAAAAAGATTTCGGTGTTTAAGGGCCTTTTTCCATGTGCCTCTTATCCACCGAAAGGGTCCACTTTCGGTAGTTAAGTGGTATTTTGGTAAACCCCTTAAACCACCGAAACCTGTAATTCAAAAATTAACAAGCCAACATCCAAAATGATGGTTCCTTCAGCTGTACACTTCAAAAATAGACCTCCTAAGGTACTCTAAAAAATTTAGAAAGAAATTTTTTGACTCATTCCTATCACCTAAAATTTGAAAACTTAATAGTGTAATTTTAAGAGATAACAAGGATAATTGAAATATCTTATAAAAGCAATGTTACTAAAGATTCTACTAAATGAAGTTTTTTTTTTGGAGATATTTGTCCGAAATCTGGTCATAAATTGTTGGACATGTAGATTTAAGATATTATTTCTGTAGAATCCAGGTACCCTCTCATTTTTTTAGCATGTTGAATTCATTTCTGTATTCAGAAGTAAATGGCTTGTTAAGTAATAGACACAGGCCTTGATTACATTTTAAACCATGTAGGTATTTGCTACTTGCAAACTGTTTTTCGATTATTTTATGTATTTTGTGGTATTTGGTAAGTGCAAAATTTTCTTTCAATTATTTCAATCTTATGTAGTGGTAGTTCACCATGATTTGTTGGTTGCTTTGTTCTCCAATGCATATTTTATATTTATATACCATGCTGTTTGTTGGTTGCTTTGTATTGCAATTAAAAGTTTATATTTACAGGTAGTTTTATTTATATTTTAAGTTTTGCATTATATTCTTATTTGGCAACACATTATTATTCTTTATTTATACTACTGGCTTTAAATCTACTTTGAAAGTGAGTATGAAATGACAAGTAAATGTTATTTTATGTATATTTTCTTTTGAAAGTATTGTAGTTCTGTGTAAGTAATGATTTTGTGTAATTAATCATTTTGATGATCTCAATTTTGTTAGAATGTCATCTTATTATGAGGATCTTGCCACATCTTTTTTATTATTCTCTTTTGAGCAAGTGTTCAATGGTTTTCTTTTTTGGTTATTTTTTTTTCAGGTGATATTTTATTTTCCAAGTACCTTTGCTTGCAGTGTGCTTATATATATTTTATTTTCCAAGTACCTTTTCTTGCAATGTGCCTATATTTCAGCTTGAGGAAATATTAGTCGACATCAGTATAAATCCTCGTAAATCTCAATGTGCCCATATGTTAAATCCTCATAGGCCACCAAGAAAAGGAGATACATGTCGTATGCCCGCATCTGTGTATACATGGATATTTCCAAAGCCTTAGCTCATTGAGTAACAATGGAACACCAAGATGAAGAATCGATCGAGACCATAGGCTACAAACACATTCATTTTCGATGCGGGAAGTGTCATGAACATGGGAAGCTCTTTCGACACTGTCAACTCAATGCTCCAACACGAGCAGTGTTAGAAGAGAAACAAATACATGGTTTCACGAAAGTTCTGGACCACAAGAAACTACCACCGAGAAACCCAATTAGAATGGAGGTCGAAAGAAATTCAATAGAAACATCTTTGATTCTGGGGAAGAAGTCGTCAAGAATCCTCACAAATCAGCGGATCCGCACAAAGACAAAGGAAAGGAGAAACAAGCCCCAGATCCAGTTCTAGAAAAAGTCATGCAAAGTGACTCTCTAATGGCGACAGTGCGAGGAAAGAACTTTGAGGAAGGAGGAGATACCACGATGCAAATAAATGAGAAAGAACTAGCAGAAATAGATATCGACAAACTCGAGGACACACTCAATAAAATCAATCTACAAACTATACGAGTCCAGTAGCTCGGAAAGGTCCATAAGGTTCTCATCGAATACAAATTTGGGGATACATCAATACTTGGCATATGTCCATCCCCAGATCCTAGAATGAATCCTAAAGAAGGAAAACGACGGGGACAAATTATTTCCCAACAACTTATTAAGGAGGTAGTTAATTAGAAAATTAAATCAAGACAGATCCAACGTCTCATTGAGGGATTATTTCTCCCACACAACTCCTCATGGTGAAAATCATCACTTGCAATATTAGAGGCCTGAATGGAATATCCAAATAAAGGATTGTTTATAACTACATGAATGGCAAGGATCTGGACATTTTCCAACTACATGAAACCAAATGCACAAGAGAAATAAGAGAGGAACTATTCAAAAGATGTTAGCGTCACCGCAACTTTTTTGTAGGATGATATTAAAGTCACCCCGCAACTACAGCTTCTAGATAGGATAAGATATTGAGGAAATGATCTTTCTCTTGATTTTTCTAGGGACCATAGGCATTCGAGATTACTCCTTCTTTGCGGGATATAGTGGCTCAATAGTGTATGATGAGGGTACTTATAGTCGAGAAGGCCTGGTCAAAAATAACTGAGGCATGATTCCAGAGGATGGCTAAACCTCCTGATGCATCTTTCGAGTCAGTATAAAAAAAAGTTGCGGTGATGCCAATATCTTTTGAATAGTTTGTCTCTTATTTCTCTTGTGCATTTGGTTTCGTGTAGTTGGAAAATGTCCAGATCCTCAGCCTTCATGCAGTTACGAACAATCCTTTATTTGGATATTCCACTCAGGCCTCTAATATTGCAAGTGATGATTTTCACCATGAGGAGTTGTGTTGGGGGGAAATAATCCCTCAGTAGGAGATATGAAAGGACAATAGCAATGACCTTGGTTATAATTTTGTAGATGACATTGTAGACTGCTATTGGCCTGAAATGATTTGGGTTGGTAACTCATTCCTCCTTGTGTATGAGGGTGAGAATAGTGGAATTTAGGGTAGAGGGAACTTGGCCCGAAGTTCAGGATTCCTATACTAATTTCCAAACCTCTTCTCGTATCATTTGCTAATAGTGGTGGAAGGATTTCATTGTGAAACCCTCCAGACAAGGCGAATTTCCTAGGGACATGTCCTTGACCGCTTGATCCACCTCTTCCTGCATGTTATGTCTCATTAGGACTTGATTCTCCTCAGGTGGGGTTGCAGCTGGAATGTGTTGAGTTATATGACTAATAGTTGATGTTATATCAATGGGTGGTTATAAAAGAATCTAGTTATAAGAATTTATGAGATATGTTTCTATTTATTCATGGTCTAGAATTGTGTTACCTTGTGCATCTTCAAGTTTTTTGATGTGATCGACGTAACTTTTGTGGATCATTGTTCAATGAAAAAACGTTGTGTTCCTTTCTCCCTCCTTGAGCCATTGTACATGGCATTTATGCTTCCAAAGGATTGCCTCCTCTTTGTGTAGTTCTTCAACTTGTTGCTTAAGTCAATCTTTCTCCTGTTGCAAGGCCTCCATGTGACCAGATATAATTGACTCATGTTGAATATCTTCTAGACGTTGTTCTATGGATTTCTGCTCTTGAAAGATGTTGTCAAAGAAATTCTTGATCCAATTTCGAATTTTTTCCTTGAAATATTTCAAGGGTTGTTGAAATCTGTACATATTTGCCATGTGATGCATGATTTTTTCATTGGCCCACCATGTGTGAGATGTCTCAAGAAATTACAAATGGGTTAGCCAAAAAGTTTCAAACTGAAAGGGTTTGAGTTTGGCAGTAGCTATCGTCTTCATGCATAGCTGAACTGGCGAGTGATCCGAGCTCGATTTTTGGAGGATGGCGGCTTCAACCAAGGGTCCCTCTAGAATTAGGGTTTATGATATTAGAAAGCGATCCATTGTGCATCTTATTTGATGGGATCCAGTATGCTTGTTGGACAATTTGAAGGGGCCATTTCGGGTCTTAATGTCCACCAGTTTGAGGCTATCTATGAGGTCCTTGAACTAGACGTTGTCCTAGTCGACACACTTTGGGCCCAGTCTTTTATCTTCTAGAGTAAGGATGACATTAAGGTCACCTCGTAATATATAGCGCTTGTGGCCAACTAGAGCTTCTAGATAGGATAATATATTGACGAAATGATCTTTCTCTTGACTGTTCTAAGGACCATAGGCATTCGAGATTACTCCTTCTTTGCGGCATACAGTGGCTCAATAGTGTATCATGAGGGTACTTATAGTCGAGAAGGCCTAGTAAAAAATAACTGAGGCATGATTCCAGAGGATGGCTAAACCTCTTGATGCACCTTTCGAGTCAGTATAAAAAAAAGTTGTGGTGATGCCAACATATTTTGAATAGTTGCTCTCTTATTTCTCTTGTGCATTTGGTTTCATGTAGTTGGAAAATGTCCAGATCCTTGGCCTTCATGCAGTTACGAATAATCCTTTATTTGGATATTCCACTTAGGCCTCTATTATTGCAAGTGATGATTTTCAGCACGAGGAGTTGTGTGGGGGAGGAAATAATCACTCAGTGAGACGTTGGATCTGTCTTGAGTAAATCATGTAATAACCTACCTCCTTAATGAGTTGTTGGGAAATATTTTGTCCCTGTCGTTTTCCTTCTTTAGGATTCCTTCTAGGATCTGGATCAGGATCTGGACATATGCCAAGTATTGATGTATCCCCAACTTTGGAGTCGATGAAAACCTTATGGACCTTTCTGAGCTTCTCGATTGCTATAGTTTGTAGATCTAGTTTATTCAGTGCTTCCTCGAGTTTGTCTATATCTATTTCTGCTAGTTCTTGCTCATTTATTTGCATCATGGTATCKCCTCCTTCCTHMRAKTTCTTTYCTGGCACTGTCGTGACTAGGGAGTCAAGTTGCATGACTTTTTCTAGAACTGGATYTGGGGCTTGTTTCDCCTTTCCTTTGTCTTTCTACGGATTCGCTGATTTGTGAGGATTCTTGACATCTTCTTCCTCGGAATAAAAGGTGTTTCTATTGAATTTATTTCAACCTCCATTCTAATTGGGTTTTCAGTGGTAGTTTCTTGTAGCCCAGAACTTGCGTGAAACCATGTTTTTGTTTCTCTTCTACCACTGCTCATGTTGGAGCATTGAGTTGATAGTGTCGAAAGAGATTCCCATGTTCATGACGCTTACTGCATCGAAAATGATTGTGCTCTTCATCTTGGTATTTCATTGTTACCGAGTGAGGTAAAGCTTTGGAAATATCCATGTATACATAGATGCGGGCATACTATGTGTATCTTCTTTGCTTGGTGGTCTATGAGGATTTAACATATGGGCACATTAAGATTTACGAGGATTTAACTTATTACTGATGTCCATTAATACTTCCTAGAGGCACATTGCAAGCGAAGGTACTTGGAAAATAAAATATATATAAGCACACTGCAAGCAAAGGTACTAGGAAAATAAAATATTACTTGAAAAACAAATAACCAAAAAATAAAATATGTTGGATGCACCATTAAACATTGAACACTTTCTCAAAAGAGAATAATAAAAAAGATGTGGCAGGATCCTCATAAGAAGATGACATTTCTAACAAAACTGAGATCATCAAAATGATTATTTACACAAAATGATTACTTAAACAGAGCTACAATACTTTCAAAAGAATATATACATAAAATAACATTTACTTGTGGTTTCATACTCACTTTCAAAATAGCTTTAAAACCCATAGTATAAATAAACAATAATAATGTGTTGCCAAATAAGAATATAATGCAAAACTTAAAATATAAATAAAACTACCTATGAGTATAAAATTTCAATTGCAACACAAAGCAACCAACAAACAACGTGGTATATAAATATAAATTATGCATTGTAGCACAAAGCAACCAACAAATCGTGGTGAAGTACCAGTACATAAGATTGAAATAATCGAAAAAAAAAATTGCACTTAGCAAATACCACAAAATACATAAAATAATCAAAAAACAGTTTGCAAGTAGCAAATACCTACATGGTTTAAAATGTAATCAAGGCGTGTTTCTATTACTGAACAAGCCGTCTATTTCTGAATGAAATGAATTCAACATGCTAAAAAACTGGGAGGGTACTTGGATTCTACAGAAATAATATCTTAAATCTACATGTCCAACAATTTCTGGCCAGATTCCGGACAAATATATCCAGAAAAAACTTCGTTTAGTAGAATCTTTAACCTAAGGACTATTTTTAAACTCTGTCCAGCAACATTACTTACATTATAATCTCTTCCAATTATCCCCAAATTGCATACCGTTCACGTTGTGAAAAACATGAAAAAAAAAATGATAATATGAGAAAAACTATAATCAAAAAAATTTGACAATTCTCAAAATTTGCAAATAAAATATTAATAGGTTAAAATTTATATGTCAAGAACTAAAATTTAATCCCGTGAAAGAGTGAACTAGTCACATTGTTTACCCTATATATTCATGTTCAGTTATCTTATCCTTACATATTAACAATTTCCCCTTATCTCTTTTCCTCCATGAGTTCCTCCCATTTGAGCCCTGACCGTAATAACCCTAGTTAAATAGTTGCTTAAAGTTATCAAGAATAGTTAATTAAATAATTATCTGTCCTAATGTGTATTAGTTAAGTAATGATTAATTATTCATAATATTAATTAATTATTGTTTAATATATATTGACTAATTAATTAATGTATTACTTAACACATTTAATGATTGGGGTAAAAAATTAAATATTTGATAACTTTTAATTCATTATTATAAAACTTTACGTATTGAATGGAGGGATAAGGTATTAAATGGAGGGATAAGGTGGGTGGCATTAAGAGAGGGTAGGAGGTGGTGAATGGAAGGGGATATGAGGGGAAGAGGTATTCGGAAAAAATGACTTAAAATTTTGGGAAGGAGAGCATTTTGAGAGTAGGGACTGTATTTTCTTTTTGGGATATTTTCTGGTTTGGAGTTTGGGTGAACTGTTACACGGGTGCACCAGGTTGCTGGGAGTTTTGGGCTCGTGGGCCAGGAATCCTCATGGAATCCTGGAGCTAGGGAGCCGGATAGGCTCTGTTCCTAGCTCGCAGGGAGGAAAGATTCGATTTTGAGCAGAGCAACAGAGAAGACAACCAGAGAATTGAAGAATTAGCATCAGAAATATTTGAGTGATTATGCTGTATTATGTGATGGATACATAAGTTTATTTTCAAGCTGTTTATAAACAAAATTTATGCGAAATAAATTATGATTATAAGTTGATGATTAATTTTTATATGATATAATTTCGTTATTCTTTATTTAGCATGTGTCTCTGTGGGGATAGAGGCCTTACACTGACACTGTATGGATGGTTGTCCTTCGTGCCCTCCATGGCCTCCTCCCATTTGAGTTCCGCCCTGGCTCTGGTACTGTACGGATGGTTGACCTTCGTGCTCTCAATGAGCTCCTCCCATTTCAGTCCTACCCTGGTTCTGGTACTGGTTCAGTCGTGAATATTCTCGAATTCATTATGTGCCGCAATCCCTTGGTTGGTGACTGCATTCACTGAAACGTTAATAAAAACTTGATTCTTGGCACGTGGATCAAAGTATTGGTTACCATGATTCTGCAGGAATTTGTCTCCCGATAGAATATTCCTGTTCTGTACTTGTATGTCAATTGGTATGCCTGCCGGGTATCTAATTTGAAATACTTGCTCACATCGTACATTAACACCATTAATAGTCTTGCTCAAACCCTGCACAGGAGTTGTCTTGCCTCCCGGGATTATTGCTTGATTTTCTCTGGGCTCAGTAGTGTATGGAGTTCGTAATCGGTTCCCGCGATGATCAGTAAGCCCATCTTCTATTGCTTTCCGCTTAAGGCCGTTGGGGAGATTAACAATGCATCTATTCCTGTCCGTTGCTTGCCCTTCTTGCAGACCGCTGCTACTATTGACGCTAAATTGATTCTGTTTCTGCTTTTCTCCTACCAGACCTATAGAGCTTTGAAA